>SZWC01008160.1:6964-45263 GCA_023375785.1 Penium margaritaceum
GCCCCCCCCCCCCCCCCCCCCCCCCCCCCCCCGCCACCACTCAAGTGCACAGGGAGAATGCATGCAGAAGTGCAGAGTTTTCGAAATTGATGTCGGCGGATCAGTACAAAAGTGCTCAGACGATATTTGGTGGAACGTTCTATAGCCAAACTTGGACTGGTCCACATCTGTGCCATGTGCACACTGCATTGTATACCTCCTCATACACTTTCCAATTACACTTTGTGGGCTCCGGAGGAGGGGACGAGGTGTATGAGCGAACCGGAACAAAGGGTTTACATCGGGATGATATTCTCAATCACAACCGCAAAGTCGTTCCCTCACCTTCTGGCTCTTAATGTTTTCAAAAGAAGTCATTTAGAGACCAAAATGTTTTCAAACAGCTATAAATAGGCCTCGTTAAAGATTCTGACTTCTTGAGGCTATGGAAATCTGTTAATGAAGGGTTGAAACCGTTTTTGGCAGTTAAATATGTTTTTTTACAAGGAAAATAATTACAGATCCTTGTAGTTTGTGTTTTCATATTGTACTTGCTTTCTGAATGTATTGTAACTAGAAATAAAGGAAACTTCCTAGAAATGGATGATGCATGTGGACAGGATTTCTACATAATTGTGTACGGAAACATTGGATTCTTTGTTTCTGAGAAGGTTCTCATTACCTTCCAATTTTCACTCTTGGCATGGTACGAAATATCCTAGTAGTCACTTGTGTATGGTTATGTATGCTGCACACTATTAGAGGAGTGTATGAATTTGAGGTGATTGGCTCTAAATGCTCTGCACAAACACGGGCTTCGTAGTCGAAGGCGCGGGCTTCATAGGCGCAGGCGCGGGCCTCGTAGTCGCAAGCGCGGGCCTCATAGGCATAGGCGAGGGCCTCGTAGGCATAGGCGTGGGCCTTGTAGGTGCAGGCGTGGGCCTCGTAGGCACAGGCACGAGCTTCTTAGGCATAGGCATGGATCTCGTAGGTGAAGGCATAGACCTCGTAGGCGCAGGCACGCAAGGGTGCACATAGGATCAGATTTGTGGATCTCACGTAAGATCCTTACTCGCAGATCGGATCCAACTCCTGGATCCGGACTCACAGATCCGGATCTCAGATCCGCGGATCCTTGGATCCTTGCATGTGACTCTCGGATCTTGGTCGGATCTAGTGTAGGTGGAAATTTCTAGCATGTCTTACGCATCCTTTGTTTCATACTATGTTTTACGTATTGAACAATAGTTTACATGTAGTCCATGACATTTTGGCCACATTTGCATGGTATTCATGTTTAAAGAAAGCATGCACTGCATTTTCCAGCTTGCCCTTTGATGGACTTTCAGATCTCGGATTAGATCCAAGTTGTGAGATCCGGACTGTCGGATCCGGATCCGGGTTAAGATGTACAGATTTAAAGTGGATCCATAGATTTGGTATGCACCCTTACAGGCGCAGGCCTTGTACGCGCAAGTGCATGCTTCATAGGTGCAAGCGCGGGCCTTGTAGGCACAGGCGCGGGCCTTGTAGGCGCAGGCGCCGGCCTCCTAGCCACAGGCACAGGCCTTGTAGGCATAGGTGTGGGCCTCGTAGGCTCAGGCACGGGCCTTGTATGTGCAGGCACAGGCCTTGTAGGCGCAGGCGTGGGCCTCGTAGACTCAGGTGTGGGCCTTGTAGGCGTAGGCGCGAGCCTTGTAGGCGGAGCATGGGCCTTGTAGGTGTAGGGATGAGCCTCATAAACGCAGGGAAGGGCATCGTAGGCACAGGCACGGGTCTCGTAGGCACATGCACGGGCCTCGTAGGAGCAAGCACAAGCCTCGTAGGCGCAAGAGAGGGCCTCGTAGGAGCAGACGCGGGCCTCGTAGGCGTAGGCACGGGCATTGCACATCCAGGCACGGGCGTCATAGTTGCACCCTAGTTGTGTCCTAGTTGTGCCATACTTGGGCCCTAGTTGCGCCTTAGTTGTGCCCTAGTTGCGCCCTAGTTGCACCCTAGTTGCGTCCTGGTTGCACCCTAGTTCCGCCCTTGTTGTGCACTAGTTGTGACCTAGTTGTGCCCTACCTGCGCCTTACTTCTGCCCTAGTTATGCCCTAGTTTCTTCTCAGTTGGGTACTAGTTGCGCCCTAGTTGCGCCCTAGTTGCCTACTAGTGGTGCCTTAGTTGTGCCCTAGTTGCGTCCTAGTTGTGCCCTATTGCGCGTCAGTTGGGCACTATCTACACCGTAGTTGTGCCATACATGCGTCCTACTTGCACCCTAGTTGCGCCCTAGTGGCCCCATACTTGTGCCTCAGCTGGACACTAGCTACGCCCTAGTTGCGCCCTAGTTGCCCCCTAGTTGCACCCTAGTTGTGTCCTAATTGCGCCCTACTTGGACCCTAGTTACGCCTTAGTTGCGCCCTGTTTGAACCCTTGTTATGCCTTTTTTGCGCCCTCGTTGCACCCCAGTTTCTCCCTAGTTATGTCCTATTTGCACCCTAGTTGTGCCCTACTTGCGCCCTACATGCACCTTAGTTACACCTTAGTTGCGTCCTAGATGTACCCTAGTTGCACCCTACTTGCGTCCTAGTTGTGCCCTACTTGCACCCTAGTTGTGCCTTAGATGCGCCCTAGTTGTACCCTAGTTGCACTCTAGCTTCGCCCTACTTACGCCCTAGTTGTGTAGTACTTGCACCCTAGTTACGCCTCAGTTGCATCCTAGTTGCGCCCTAGTTGTACCCTAGTTGCGCCCTACTTTCGGCCTAGTTGTACCCTAGTTGCGCCCGAGTTGCGCCCTAGTTGCGCCCTAGTTCCTCCCTAGTTGTGTACTAGTTTTGTCCTAGTTGCGCCCTACATGCGCCTTACTTGGGACCTAGTTGCGTCCTACTTGCGCCTACGCTGGGCACTATTTGCGCCCTAGTTGCACCCTAGTTGCACCCTAGTTGCGCCCAAGTTGCGCCTTAGTTTTTCCCTAGTTGTGCCCTAGTTGCGTGTCATTTGGGCACTAGCTACGCCCTAGTTGTGTCGTATATGCGCCCTACTTGTGCCCTAGTTGCACCCTACTTGCGCGTAACTTGGACCCTAGCTATGCCCTAGTTGCATCCTAGTTGCTTCTTAGTTGCGCCCTCATCACCTCCTAGTTGAGTCGTAATTGAGCCCTAGTTGTGTCTTGGTTGCGCCGTAGTTGCGCCCTACTTGTGCCTTACTTACACAACTACTTGCGCCCTAGTTGCGCCCTACTTGCATCCTAGTTGTGCCCTAAATACACCCTTCTTGCGCCCTAGTTGAGCCCTAGTTGCGCCCTAGTTACGCCCTAGTTGCGTACTACTAGCGCCCTACTTGTACCCTAGTTGCGCCCTAGTTGCGCCCTTGTTCCGCCCTAGTAGCTCCATACTTACAGCCTAGTTGTGTCCTGCTTGCACCCTAGTTGTTCCCTAGTTGGACATTATTTGCAACCTAGTTGCATCCTATTTGCACCCTAGTTGCGTCCTAGTTGCACCCTTCTTGCATCTTAGTTGCGCCCCAAGTGCGCCCTAGTTTTGCCCTAGTTGTACCCTAGTTGCATCCTACTAGCGCCCTACTTGTGCCCTAGTTGTGCCCTAGTTACGCCCTAGTTGCACCCTTGTCGCTCCCTACTTGCGCCCTAGTTGTGCCCTACTTGCACCCTAGTTGCTCCCTAGTTGGGCATTAGTTACAACCTAGTTTTTTCCTACTTGCACCCTATTTGTGCCCTAGTTGCGCCCAAGTTGCACCCTAGTTGTGCCCTGATTGCGCCCTAATTCCGCCCTAGTTGCACCCTAGCTGGGTCCTAGTTGTGCCCAAGTTGCGCCCTAGTACGCCCTTGTTGCATCCTAGTTGTGCCCTCTTGTGCCCTAGCTATGCCTTAGTTGCGCCCTAGTTGAGTCCTAGTTGCGCCCTAGTTGCGCTCTAGTTGTACCCTAGTTATGCCCAAGTTGCGTCCTACTTGCGCCCTACTTGCGCCCTAGTTGCACCCTAGTTGAGCCTCAGTTGGGCACTAGTTGCGCCTTAGTTGCGCCCTAGTTGCATCCTAGTTGCGCCCTGGTTGCGTCTGAGTTGAGCCCTAGTTGTGCCCTAGTTGCGCCCTAGTTGCGCCTTAGTTGGGCCCTAGTTGCACCCTAGTTCTGCCCTAGTTGTACAGTAGTTGCGCCCTAGTTGCGCCCTACCTGTGTCCTACTTGCACCCTAGTTGCGCCCTAGTTGCGCCTCAGTTGGACACTACGTGCACCCTAGTTGCGCCCTAGATGCGCCCTTGTTGCACCCTAGTTGCGCCTTAGTTGCACCCTAGTTGAGTCCTTGTTGCACCCTAATCACGCGTCAGTTGGGCACTAGGTACGCCCTAGTTATGCTGTACATGCGCTCTACTTGCACCCTAGTTGTGCCCTACTTGCGCCTTAGTTGGGCACTAGCTATACCCCAGTTGCACCTTAGTTGGAACCTAGTTACGTCCAAGTTGCGTCCTAGCTGTGCCCTAGTTGCGCCCTAGTTGCGCCCTACTTGCGCCCTAGTTACACCCAAATTGTGTCCTACTTGCACCGTAGTTGCACCCTAGTTGTACCCTAGTTGCACCCTAAGTACGCCCTAGTTTTCCTCTGCTTGCACCCTAGTTGCACCCTACTTATGCCATACTTGTGCCCCGGTTGCGACATACTTAAGCCCTCATTGCACCCTAGTTTCATCCTCTTTGTGTCCTAGTTACTAATTACGCCCTTGTTGCGCCCTTGTTATGCCCCTGTTTTACCCTAGTTGTACCCTAGTTGCACCCTAGTTGCATCCTAGTTGTGCCCTTGTTGTGCCCTAGTTGCACCCTAGTTGCGCCCAAGTTATGCCTAAGTTACGTTCTACTTGCGTCCTAACTCTGTCCTAGTTGCGCCCTGGTTGGGCCTCAGTTGGGTACTTAGGTGCACCATATTTGTGCCCTAGTTGTGCCCTAGCTGCGTCCTAGTTGCGCCTTGGTTGTGCCCTAATTTCGCCCTAGTTGCACGTTAGTTGGACACTAGCTACACCCTAGCTGTGCCGTACATTTACCCTCGTTGCGCCCTAGTTGCGCCCTACTTGCACCTCATTTGGGCACTAGCTACACCCTAATTGCGCCCTAGTTGCACCATAGCTACGTCCTAGTTGCACCCTAGTTGTACCCTAGTTGCACCATAGTTGCACCCTACTTGTGCCTTAGTTGCACCCTAGTTGCGTGCTAGTTGCGCCCTAGTTGTGCCCTAGTTGCGCCCTAGTTGTGCCCTAGTTCCATCCAAGTAGCGTCCTAATTGCACCCTACTTGTGCCCTAGTTGCGCCCTAGTCGCGCTTCAGATGGGCACTAGTTGTGCCCTAGTTACGCCCTAGTTGCGCCCTTGTTGTGCCCTAGTTGCGCCCTAGTTGCGTCCTTATTGTGCCCTACTTGCGCCCTAGTTGCGCCTTAGTTGCGCTCTAGTTACATCTCAGTTGGCCCTTAGTTGCACCCTACTTGCGCCCTACTTGCACCCTACTTAAGCCCTAGTTGTGCCCTAGTTACGCACTAGTGGTGCCTTAGTTGCGCCCTACTTGCGTCCTACTTGTGCCCTGCTTGCATGCTCATTGCCCCCTAGTTATACCCTAGTTGCACATTAGTTGCAACCTAATTGTACCCTACTTGCACCCTATTTGCGCCCTAGTTGCGCCCTAGTTGTGCCCTAGTTGCACCCTACTTGCGCCCTAATTGCGTCCTAGTTGCGCTCTAGTTGCGCCCTTGTTGCGCCTTAGTTGTGCCCTAGTTGTGCCCTACTTGTGCCCTAGTTGCACCCTAGTTGCGTCCTCCTTGTGCCCTGGCTGCCCCCTAGTTGCGCCCTAGTTGCATCCTAGTTGTGGCTTGGTTGCGCCCTAGTTGCACCGTAGTTGCGCCCAAGTTACGTCGTACTTACGCCCTTCTTGTGCCCTACTTGCGCCCTAGTTGCAACTCAGTTTGGTACTAGTTGTGCCCAAGTTGTGCCCTAGTTACGCTCTAGTTACACCCTAGTTGCACCTTAGTTGCGTACTAGTTGCGCCCTAGTTACGCCCTACATGCGCCCTAGTTGTGCCCTAGTTGCGCCCTTGTCGCGTCCTAGTTGTGCCTTGTTGTGCCCTAGTTGCGTATTAGTTGCGTCCTACCTGCCCCCTACTTGTGCCCTAGTTGCGGCCTAGTTGTTCCTGAGTTGGGCACTAGTTGCACATTGCTTGCGACCTAGTTATGCCCTAGTTGCGTCCTAGTTACGCCCTAGTTGCGCCCTAGTTGCGACCTAGTTGCGCCATAGTTGCGCCCTAGTTGCACCCTAGTTCCACCCTAGTTGCGCACTAGTTCCTTCCTAGTTACGCCCTACGAGCGTCCTACTTGCGTCCTAGTTGCGCCCTAGTTGTGCCTTTGTTTGGCACTAGTTGCACCCTAGTTGGGTCCTAGTTCCCCCTAGTTTCGCCCTTGTTATGCCTTAGTTGTGCCCTTGTTGCGCCGTTGTTGCACCCTTGTTACGAGTCAGTTTGGCACTAGCTACGTCCTAGTTGTGCCGTTTATGTGCCTTACTTGCGCCCTAGTTGGGCCCTAATTGCGTCCTAGTTGCGCCCTACTTGCGCCTCATCTAGGCGTTAGCTATGCCCTAGTTGCGCCCTAGTTGTGCCTTAGTTGCAACCTAGTTGTAACCTATTCGTGCCTTAGTTGCACCTTGGTTGGGCCCTAGTTGTGCCCTAGTTACGCCCTACTTGCGTCCTAGTTACGCTCTAGTTGCGCCCTACTTGCGGCCTACTTGCGTCCTAGTTGTGCCCTGGTTGTGCCCTACTTGTGCCCTAGTTGCACCCTGCTTGCGCCTTACTTGAGCCCTAGTTGCACCCTTATTAAACCCTAGTTGTGCCTTAGTTGCACCCTACTTGCGCCCAAGTTGTACCCTTCTTGCACCCTAGTTGCCCCCTAGTGTCGCCCTAGTTGCGCATTAGTTGCAACCTAATTGTACCCTACTTGTGCCCTATTTACGTCCTAGTTCCGTCCTTGTTGTGCCCTACTTGCGTCCTAGTTGCGTCCTAGTTGCGCCCTAGTTGCACCCTAGTGGCATCCTAGTTGCGCCTTCGTTGTCCCCTAGTTGCGCCCTTATTGTGCCCTAGTTCCGCGTCAATTGGACATTAGCTACGCACTAGTTGTGCTGTACATGCGTCCTACTTGTACCCTAGTTGGGCCCTAATTGCGCCCAAGGTGCACCCTACTTGCGCCTCAGTTGGGCATTAGCTACTCCCTACTTGTGCCCTAGTTGACCCTAGTTGCAACCTAGTTGCGCCCTAGTTGTGCCCTAGTTGCACCTTAGTTGGGCCCTAGTTGTGCCCTAGTTGCACCCTACTTGCACCCTAGTTACGCTCTAGTTGTGCCCTACTACCGTCCTACTTCCGCCCTAGTTGTGCCCTTGTTTTGCCCTACTTTTGCCCTAGTTGCGCCCTATTTGTACCCTAGTTACGCCCTAGTTGCACCCTAGTTACACCCTACGGGCGCCCTACTTGCGCCCTATTTGTATCCTAGTTACGCCCTAGTTGTGCCCTTGTAGCGCCCTTCTTGCGCTCTAATTGCGCCCTAGTTGCACCCTAGTTGCGCCCTAGTTGCACCCTAGTTGTCCCCTAGTTGCACCATAGTTGCGCCCTAGTTGCATCCAAGTTGCGTCCTACTTGCACCCTAGCTGCGCCGTAGTTGCGCCCTAGTTGTGCCCTAGGTGCGCCCTAGGAACGCCCTAGTTGCGCCTAGTTCTTCTCTAGTTGCGTACAAGTTGCATCCAACTTGCACTCTTCGTGTGCCCTAGTTCCGCCCTATTTGCGCCTCAGTTGGGCACTAGTTGCGCCTTAGTTGCGCCCTAGTTGTGTCCTAGTTACTCCCTAGTTACGCCCTAGTTGAACCCTAGTTGCGCCCTAGTTCCCCTTAGTCGCGCCCTAGTTGCACACTAGTTCTGCCCTAGTTGCACCCTAGTTCCACCCTAGTTGCGCACTAGTTGCACCCTAGTTGCGCCCTACCTGCGCCCTACTCGCACCCTAGTTACGCCCTAGTTGCGTCTTAGTCGGGCCCTAGTTACACCCCAGTTGCGCCCAAGTTGCACCATCGTTGTGCCCTAGTTGCGTCCTTGTTGTGCCTTGGATGCGCGTCAGTTGGGTACTAGATACGTCATAGTTGTGCCATACATGCGCCCTACTTGTGACCTAGTTGCACCCTAGTTGCACCCTAGTCGCGTCCTAGTTGCGTCCGAGTTGCTCCCTTGTTGAGCCCTAGTTGCGCTCTACTTGCGTCCTAGTTACGCCCAAGTTTGGTCCTACTTGTACCCTACTTGAGCCCTAGTTGCGCCCTAGTTGCGCCCTAGTTGTGCCCTAGTTGCGCCCTAGTTGTGCCCTAGTTACACCCTAGTTGCACCATAGTTGCACCCTAATCGTGCCCTACTTGAGCCTTAGCTGCGCCCTAGTTGCATCCTAGTTGAGCCCTACTTGCGCCCTAGTTGTGTACTGCTTGCACCCTAGTTGGGCCCTAGTTATGCCCTAGTTGCGCATTAGTTACAACCAAGTTGCATCCTACTTGCGCCCTATTTGCACCCTAGTTGCGCCCTAGTTGCGCCCTAGTTGTGCCCTACTTGCACATATTGTGCCCTAGTTGTGTCCTAGTTACGCCCTAATTACGCTCTAGTTGTACCCTAGTTGCTCCCTCGTTGCACCCTAGTTGCGTCCTCCTTGTGCCATGTTTGCGCCCCAGTTGCGCCCTAGTTGCACCGTAGTTTCACCCTAGTTGTGCCATAGTTGCGTCCTAATTGCATCCAACTTGCGCCATTGTCGCGCCCTGGTTGCGCCTTAATTGGGCACTAGTTGCGCCCTTGTTGCGCCCTAGTTGCGGCCTGATTGCGCACTAGTTGCGCCCTAGTTGCGTCCTACTTGTGCCCTAGTTGCGCCCTGGTTGCCCCCTAGTTGTGTCCTAGTTGCGTCTTAGTTCCACCCTAGTTACGCACTAGTTGTACCCTAGTTGCAACCTACATGCACCTTAGTTACGCCCCAGTTATGCCCTAGTTGCGCCCTAGTTGCCCCTCAGTTGGACACTAGTTACGCCCTATTTGCGCCCTAGTTGTGTCCTACTTGCACCCTAGTTGTGCTTTTGTTGTACCCTAGTTGCGCCCTAGTTGCGCATTTGTTGGGCACTAGCTACGCCCTTGTTGTGCTACACATGTGCCCTACTTGCACCCTAGTTACGTCCTAGTTGCCCCCTAGTTGCGCCCTAGTTGCACCGTACTTGTGCCTTAGTTCGGCACTTGCTACACCCTTGTTGCGCCCTAGTTATGCCCTACCTGCATCCTAGTTCCGCCCTACTTGCGTCCTAGTTACGACCTAGTTGCGCCCTACTTGTACCCGGCTTGCGCCCTAGTTGCGCCCTAGTTGCGGTGCACTTGCGTCCTACCTGCATCCTAGTTGTGCCCTAATTGCACCTTAGTTACACCCTTGTTGCGCCCTAGTTGTGCCCTACTTGTGCCATAGTTGCGCCCTAGTTGCGCCCTAGTTGTACCCTAGTTGCGCCCTACTTACGCCCTAGTTGTACCTTACTTGCTCCCTATTTGCACCCTAGTTGCGCCTTTGTTGTGCCCTACTTGCGCCTTAGTTGTGCCTTAGTTGGACCCTAGTTGCACCCTAGTTGCGCCCTAGTTACTCCCTAGTTATGCCGCAGTTGCACCCTACTTGTACCCTAGTTACACCCTAATTGCACCCTAGTTGCCCCTAAGTTGCACCCAAGTTGTGCACTGCTTGCGCCATAGTTGCGCCCTTGTTGCACCCTAGTTGCGCCCTTGTTGTGCCCTAGTTGGACCCTAGTTGTGCCCTAGTTGCGTCCAAGTTGCGTCCTACTTGTGCCCTAAAGAAATGTGGATCTTCGAATGCCATCGTGAAACAAGTCCTTGACTGTCGGAACCAGCCACAAAATTTCAGCACTCGAAACCAGTCATCTGACATGACACCAGAGTGCTACCCTGTGACACCAGAGAGGAGAATCTGGTTATGAGCAGAAAAATACAACTGAACAGATTAAACTACAACTAGTATCACATCTAGCTCATGTACTCCAGGTCTTGGTTCGGCCTCCGTCTTTGCTTGCACCGGAACACCTTGTGTGATCCACAATGCGAGACGGCAGTCTGCCGGCGTGAGACGGCTGTGCTCGCCTTGGGGTGCGATCACACTCCGCTGCTGACTCGCTCGCACAACCTCCCCTTATTTGGCGATCCTCCTTTATTTATCTCTTTGTCATAGGCCGTGGATCTTCTTTTCTTCGGAGATCATCCACCGTAAATTTCTCTTTGATAATGGATCGTCAGATCCATCATCGAAAGTAGTCCGGTGGGTGTCCAGCATCCTTTGCACTCTGCCTGGACACCTCACTCTAGTTGTCTACATCAGCTCCTCTTCTCGGCTTCCCTCTTCGCTCCAGCCCACTCAGCACAGAAGTTTAATAAACACCATCATATATGTTGTCGCTCATCCATAATCTCTCGAACAACAGGTACAAAGTGGACAGGGCGAGGCATGGGATTACCCTCTCTCCTGATCCCAGCTGGGTAGAGTAGGATATAGTAGGGTAGGAAGTGCAGAGGGTCAGGAGAGGGAGTGGCGCCTCTCTCCTGGCCCTCCGTCTTGCCCCTTTTCCCTTTTGGGCCATTGGACACACACAGGGAAAACCTTAATTCTAGTTTTCCAACATTTCCTCCCCTTGTGTTCCAATCCCGATCAGTGTATGAAGAACGAAACAGCAAGAAAATCAACAAAGGGAAAAATCTACATCTGCACCTCCCCTGATCGATGGGCCCCTTTCTGTTTCTGTCGCTCTTCCTCATGCATGGTCCCATCTTCGCATCGAGTGGGCCATGTTACAAAGTAAGATCTCCGCTCCGCTCCACTTTTCCTTACTTGCTTGTTTTAAATTTTTGTTGTTGACTGAGCTAGTGATATGCATGTGGGTTGTGGGATGCGAACCATGATATGCTCATTCTCTCAGTACCCGCTCGCATTGAGGGTCTGAGTTACAATGACATTCCCACATGCTCATTCCCATGCTTGCAACCAAGATATTGTGTTGCTTGTGGTCCAGAGCCTTAGTAAAGACATCGGCCAGCTGTGCCTTGGTCCCAACGAACGCAAGGTTTACTTCGCCATCTGCCACTACATCTTGCACGTAGTGATATTGCCGCTTTACATGCTTTGTGTGGTCATGCAACACAGGATCCTTGCTCAGCACGACGGTTCCCTGGTTGTCACAGTGCAAAGTGGTAGGCTCAAGCTGATCAAAGCCAAGTTCTCCCAGCAGCATCCGCAGCCAGATGGCCTCGCGTGTTGCCTCACTGGCTGCGATGTATTCTGCCTCTGTAGATGATAAGGCGACCACCAACTGTTTTTTGATCTCCAACTCACTGGACCACCAGCAAGTAGAAACATGTAACCAGAGGTTGATTTGCTTGTAGCCTTGTCACCTGAAAAATCTGCATCGCAGTATCCAGTGAGCGTAACACTACCACCTGGTTTGTAGCGGATTCTCATGGTGGATGAGCAGCGTAGGTATTTGATGCAGCGCTTGGCTTGGATCACATGAGCCTTGGTTGGTCCTTTACACCCCTGGCTCAGCAAGCCGACAGCGTAGGAAAGGTCTGGGCGTGTCCCAACCGAAGCATACGTTAGAGATCCCACCAAGCTGGGATAGGTGCGGGTCTCCTGTGCATCAGCCATCATGTCAGAAGTTGCAGGAGTATTCAGACCATGATCCAAGGTAAGAGGTGTCACTGTAGGTCGGGGAGCATCCAGCCCAAAATTGGCTGCCATCCACTTCACATAGGAATCCTGAGAGAGAATGATCTGCGAGTCGATCTGACTGACTTGGATGCCAAGGTAGCAGGTCAGAACACCCATGTCAGTCATCTCAAAAGTGGACGACAGTGCCTGCTTGAAGGATGTCATCTCAGACATGCTGCTGCCAAACAGTATGAGATCATCCACATAGAGGATCACACCAAAGGTGCTGTTGTAGTAGAAGGAATGATCAGAATGAAACTGCTGCAGGCTGTGCTGAACAAAAAACTCATGAATCTTTTTATTCCACTGACGCGGTGCCTGCTTGAGGCCGTAAAGGGCTTTGCGCAACCGACAGACCAAATTATCCTCCCCTGGTTGCGTAAAGCCCTCAGGCTGAGACATGTAAACTTCTTCTTCCAAGTCGCCGTTGAGAAATGCAGACTTAACTTCCATCTGATGCAGATGCCAGCCCTGGCTGGCGGCAAGGGCCATGATCACATGGATGGATGAATATTTGGCCACCGGCGCAAAAGTATCACTGTAATTGACGCCTTGGATCTGACTGTAGCCGCGCGCAACCAGACGAGCATTGTAGCGGCAGCGCTCCCCTGCAGCATCCAATTTCTTCTTGAACACCCATTTGCATGTGACGATGGGTGCGCCTGGTGGAGGCACAACGAGGTCCCATGTGTGCTGTTTGAGCAGTTGCTCGTGTTCTTCAACAGCGGCAGCATGCCAGCCAGCAGCTTCAGGGTGAGAAAGCACGTCCTTGCAGCTAACAGGGTCAACAATCTGAGTGACGAGGGCAACCTCAGGAATGTCAAGAGAATCCACAGGTGTGGAGAGAAGTTCAGCGACACCTGCAAGCCCGGCAAGACGGGCAGAGCGTCGTGGTGGTTGAGCAGGCTTCCAGTTGCGAGGGAGGCGGGGATTGAGGCGTTGAACAGGGACGTGGTTGTCGGTCTGAAGATGCCGCACAACTGGGGGAATCACTCCATCTTGTTCATCTGCCTCAAGATCAATGTGGACCTTCTGAAAATCTTCTGGAGGCGCGTCATCATCGAGTGGAATGGTCTGAATATCTGGAGTTGTAGGAGATGAAACTGTTGCTGGAGGATGAGTGCCAGGTCTCTCATCAAACTGAACCCTGCGACTGCGGAAGATGGTTTTGGTCACAGGGTCATAAAGTCGGTAGGCCTGACCAGCTGCTTCATATCCAACGAGGATCCCCTTGCGGAAATGCGGATCCAGTTTTTCACGACGAGAGGGATGTACCCAGGAGTAGCTGGTGCAGCTGAAGACGTGCAGGTAACTGACATCAGGCCGATGTCCGCTCCATGCCTGAAAAGGTGAGATAGAATCTGCAAGCTGTCGGCAAGGTAGAAGGTTATGAATGTGTGCTGCTGTGTTGATTGCCTCAGCCCAGAAGGTGTGTGGCAGATGAGCATCATGGAGCATGGCTCTGGCTTTGTCCAGAAGAGTGCGATTCATCCGTTCTGCATGGCCAATCTGCTGCGGGGTGAGAGGAACTGTTGTCTCTTGCTTGATACCCTTGGACTTGCAGAAGGTGCTGAGGGTGGTGTTTAGAAAATCTGGGCCATTGTCGGACCTGAACTGTTTGATGGTGACCTCAGTCTCATTTTCAATCAGCTTGATCCAAGGGATAATGATGTCAGCTGCCTCATTTTTTTGGTGCAAAAAATGAACCCACGTGTAGTGAGTCTTATCATCTCTCAAAACCAGGAAGTAGTGCTTGCCTGAGACTGATCCTGTCAGAATGTGGCACAGGTCCATGTGAATGAGCTCAAGTCTATTGGTACTGCGATGAGAAGGATGACTCTCGAAGGGTGCTTGGCTTTGTTGGCCAGCAAGGCACCCTTCACAGCCATGACCAGCTGCTGGAGTAGAGACTGCAGCGGGGAGATAGTGTGCCATATTCTTTTGGACCATGTTGGACAGAGTGGAGTAGCCAACATGTCCGAGTATCCTATGCCAAAGTTCTGTTGGGCTTTGGTTGGGAGCAGGAGATGATATCTGAGCCTCAGATCCATCGCTTGCTGCTGCAAAAACCAATTCAGGCTGAGTGATGTCAGGGTTGTCATCAACAGTGTGCAGAATGGTCAAGTTCCCTCTTCTGCTGGCGGTGGCTGCAAGATCGCCAGTGGAGGTGTAGATGTTGCAGCTTTTGTCAAGACAAAAAATCACTCTGAGTTTTTTGTCGTTGAGCTTGGTCACTGACAGAAGATTTGCTGATAGGTCTGGTACGAAAAGTACATCATGTAGTAGCCTGGTCACCACACGACCAGGCACTGTTCCAGTTCCCGTGGCAGGGATGATGCGTCCATCACCAAGTTTCACAGCCTTTGGTGGGTTGATGGGGACAAGGGTGGTGAACCAGGATTTGTTGCTGGTCATGTGTCTGGTATAGCCTGAATCAATGATCCAGGACAACACTCCAGCTGCAAGTAAAAATGCACTTTCAATGGTACAAAATGCCACTTCCTCAAGGGAGATTTTTCCTGATGGCATGAACTCCGATGAAGAACCTGAAGGTGCCATTGGCTGATCAAGAGGATCGTTCAAAGACACATCTGACATTGGAGTCAGCAATGCTGCAGCGGATGGTGAAGAAGGTGGTGAACCAGATCCTTGGCTGAATGTGTCCTGAGCCATCATTGCCTGCTGAGACTGTGGTCTGAACCTTGCTCGTTTGGGTAAAAAAAACAGTTGACATGCCCAAGATTGCCGCAGTTCCAACATTGTACATTTGCCATAGCTCTGTGTTGATTTTCTGGAGATCCGAAAGGGGCATTCTGGTGTGAAGATCGTTGTTTTAGTGGTGTGCCTTGAGCTTGATGCACTGGTGTGCTCATGGTGGCCAATCTGCCTTGTCCATAACCTGTTCCACCAGTTGAAGCATGTTCGCCGGAGAAGTTACATTTCAGGCCTCCCTTCTGGAATCTGGAGTACAGTGCTGATTCAGGGCCACCGCTTTCTCTGATGATTTTTTCTTCTGCTCGGAATATGGAATCACACACTCTCTCCAAACTAAGTGTGAAGGATGGAAAAGGTACCAGTTGTTTCTGTGGAATAAGTTGTTGCTGTTGGCCTCCGCCTTGTCCTTCCTGTGCTGCACCTGCATTGTTTTCAAGCAATAGAAGTCGTTGTTCCTGTTGCTGGATCCTTGTTGCTTGCTGCTGAATCTGTCTGTCCACTGCCAGTCCTTGTTCCTGAGAGACCAGAAGATGTTCAATATTGCGGTTAAAGCACTCTGGTATACTTCCCAGCAGTTTGTGAACAACTTGTGATTCCGGAATAGCCTGTCCCATGAGTGCAATGCGCTCTACAAGAGCTTTCAGATGAGCAACATGATCATCAATCTTGGTATTCTCCTCCATCTTGAGAGAGTAAAACTCGTTGAGCAGGGCCATTTTCTCTTGTTCGCTGATCTTGTCATACCGATCCTTGAGCCACTTCCAGGCAATCCTTGGATTGAAGTCAGGGTTTCCATCTCGTACAATGTTTTTTAGCCTTCCAGTCACTTGCATGGCCAGAAGTGCAAAGGAGTGTTCCTCCTTTCGCTTCCATGTTGCTGCTTGTTCAGGTGTTGGATTTTGTTGTAGTGCTTCGGTTGGCGGATCTGAAACAACTCCCCATAAACCTTTGGCCAAGAACACCATCTGAATGTTAAATGATAACTCATAGTACTTTTCTCCATCAAATACTTCAACCTTGAAATGATCTCCCACTGATCCACCCACCAGGTCAGTTGAATCACAGATGCGACAAATGCCGCTGCTTCTGTTCTGCTTCTGCCCACACCGTCTTATGCTCTCAGAAAGCCAGATCTGTTCAAGGTTGATTCAAGAGTATGGCACGCCTGCTCTGATAACCAATAAATAAATGTGGATCGTAGAATGCCATCTTGAAACAAGTCCTTGACAGTCGGAACCAGCCACAAATTTTCAGCACTCGAAACCAGTCATTTGACAATGACACCAGAGTGCTACCCAGTGACACCAGAGAGGAGAATCTGGTTATGAGCAGAAAAATACAGCTGAACAGATTGAACCACAACTAGTATTGCATCTAGCTTATGTACTCCAGGTCTTGGTTTGGCCTCCGTCTTTGCTTGCACCGGAACACCTTGTGTGATCCACAGTGCGAGACGGCAGTCTGCCGGCGTGAGACGGCTGTGCTCGCCTTGGGATGCGATCACACTCCGCTGCTGACTCGCTCACACAACCTCCCCTTATTTGGCGATCCTCCTTTATTTATCTCTTTGTTGTAAGCCGCGGATCTTCTTTTCTTCGGAGATCGTCCACCGTAGACTTCTCTTTGATAATGGATCGTCAGATCCATCATCGAAAGTAGTCCGGTGGGTGTCCGACATCCTTTGCACTCTGCCTGGACACCTCGCTCTAGTTGTCTACATCAGCTCCTCTTCTCGGCTCCCCTCTTTGCTCCAGCCCACTCAGCACGGAAGTTCAATAAACACCATCATATATGTTGTCGCTCATCCATAATCTCTCGAACAACAGGTACAAAGTGGACAGGGCGAGGCATGGGATTACCCTCTCTCCTGACCCCAGCTGGGTAGAGTAGGGTATAGTAGGGTAGGCAGTGCCGAGGGTCAGGGGAGGGAGTGGCGCCTCTCCCCTGGCCCTCTGTCTTGCCCCTTTTCCCTTTTGGGCCATTGGGAACACACAGGGAAAACCTTAATTCTAGTCTTCCAACATGCCCTACTTGTGCCCTAGTTGCACCCTAGTTGCACCTCAGTTGGGCACTAGTTGTACCTTGGTTGTTCCCTAGTTGCGCCCTAGTTGTACCCTAGTTACACCTAAGTTGCACCCTAGTTGCGTCCTAGTTTTGCCCTGCTTGCGCCCTGTTGCGTCCTAGTTGTGCCCTAGTTGTACCCTAGCTGCATCCTACTCGCGTCCTAGTTGCGCCCTGGTTGCATCCAAATTGCGTCCTAGTTGTGCCCTACGTGCACCGTAGTTGCACCTTAGTTGTGCCTTACTTGAGCCTTAGTTCAGAATTAACTATGCCCCAGTTTCGCCCTAGTTGCGCCCTAGTTGCGTCATCATGGTGCCCTATGTGTACCCTAGTTGTGCCCTTGTTGCGCCTTAGTTGTGTCCTACTTACGCCCTACCTGCACCCTATTTGCGCCCTAGTTACGCCCTAGTTGTGTGCTACTTGCGCCCTAGTTGCACCCTAGTTGTGCTCTATTTGCGACCTATTTGCTTCCTACTTGTGCCCTAGTTGCGCCCTTGTCATGCCCTACTCGCACCCTACTTGCATCCTGGCTACGCCTTAGTTGCGCCCTACTTGTGTCCTAGTTGTGCCCTACTTGTGCCATAGTTGCACCCTAGTTGCACCCTGGTTGCGCCCTACTTGCGCCCTAGTTGCACCATAGTTGCGCCCTAGTTGCGTCCTCGTCCCGTCCTCGTTGTGTCCTACTTGCGTCCTAGTTTCGCCATACTTGGGTCCTAATCGTGCCCTACTTGCACCCTAGTTGTGCCTCTATTAGGCACTAGTTGCATCATAGTTGCGCCGTAGTTGCGTCCTAGTTGCACCTTAGTAGCACCCTAGTTGCACCCTAGTTGCACCAGAGTTGCGCCCTAGTTGCACCCTATTTGTCCTTTACTTGCGTCCTTGTTTCACCCTAGTTGCGCTCTAGCTGCGCCCTAGTTGTGCCTTAGTTGGACACCAGCTACACCCTAGATGCGCCCTAGTTGCGCCCTAGTTGTGCCCTTATTGTGCCCTACTTGCACCCTAGTCGTGCTCCACTTGCGCCCTAGTTGCGTCATAGTTGTGCCCTAGTTTTCTCCTAGTTGCGCCCTAGTTGTGTCCTAGTTGCGCCATAGTTTCGCCCTATTGGTGCCCATGTTGTGTCCTAGTTGTGCCCTAGTTGCTCCGTAGTTGCGCCCTAGTTGCACCCTAGTTGAGCCCTACTTCCGCCGTATTTCCGCCGTAGCCGCGCCCTGGTTGCGCCGTAGTTGCGCCCTAAATATACCCTAGTTTTGCCGTAGTTTCACAGTAGTTGCACCCTAGTTGCCCCCTCATTGAGACCTAGTTACACCCTAGTTGCGCCCTACTTTCGCCCTACTTGTGACCTACTTGCACCCTACTTGTGCCCTACTTGCGCCCTAGTTACGTCCTGGTTGCGTCCTTGTTGCACCCTAGAGGCGCCCTCATTACACTCTAGTTGCAACCTAGTTCTGTCCTAACTCTGACATTTCTGCTCCCTCGTTGCGCCCTGGTTGCACCATAGTTGCACCCTAGTTGGGCACTAGTTGTTCCCTCGTTAGGCTGTAGTTGTATCCTAGTTGTGTCCTAGTTGCGCCTTAGTTGTGCCATAGTTGCGCCCTAGTTGCGCCCTAGTTGTACCCTAGTTGCATGCAAGTCGGTTCTAGTTGCGCCCTAGTTGCGTCCTAGTTATGCCCGAGTTGCGCCCTAGTTGCGTCCTAGTTGCGGCCTAATTGCACCCTAGTTGCATCCTAATTGCGACCTAGTTGTGTCCTAGTTGCCTTGTACTTGCATCCTAGTTGCGCCCTAGTTGTGCCCTAGTTGCGCCCAAGTTGTGCTCTAGTTGTACCAAGTTACGTCCTAGTTGCGCCCTAGTTGCACCCTAGTTGCACCATAGTTGCGCCCTAGTTGCGCCTTATTTGCGCCCTAGTTGCACCCGTCCTACGCCATGCTTGCGCTATTTGTTCCCTAGTTTCCCCCTACTTGTCCTGTATGTGCACCCTAGTTACGCCCTAGTTTTGCCCTAGTTGGGCGTTACTTGTGCCCCATTTATGCCCCTGTTGCGTCTTAGTTGCGCCCCATTTGTACCCTACTTGTGCCCTACTTACGCCCTGGTTACACCCTAGTTGAGCCCTAGTTTTGCTCTAGTTGCGCCCTAGTTGTACCTTAGTTACACCCTAGTTACACCCTAGTTGAGCCCTAGTTGCACCCTACTTGTACCCTAGTTGCTCGCTACTTGCGCCTTAGTTGCGCTCTAGTTGCGTCGTAATTACACCCTAGTTTCGGCCTAGTTGTGCACTAGTTGCTCCCTCGTTGTGCCCTAGTTGTGTCCTAGTATCATCCTATTTGCAACCTAGTTGCAACCTTCTTGCGCCCTAGCTGCGCCATAGTTCCGCCCTAGTTGCGTCCTAGTTCCGTCCTAGTTGTGTCCTAATTGCACCCTGGTTGCGCCCTACTTGGGCCCCAATTGCGTCCTAGTTGCACCCAAGTTGGAACCTAGTTGTACCCTTCTTGCACCCTAGCTGCGCCATAGTTGCGCCCTAGTTGCGCCCTAGTTGTGCTTTACTTGCACCCTAGTTTCACCCTGATAACGTCCTAGCTGTGCCCTTGTTGAGCCTTAGTTGAGTACTAGCTATACCCCAGGTGTGCCCAAGTTGCATCTACTTGCACCCTTGTTGTGCCCTACTTGCGCCCTAGTTGTGCTCTACATGCGCCCTAGTTGCGTCCTAGTTGCGTCCTAGTTTCGTCATAGTTGCGCCCTAGTTTCACCGTACTTGCGCCCTCCTTTCATCCTAGTTACGCTCTAGTTACGTCCTGGTTGCACCCTAGTTTCATCCGAGTTGCGCCCTGATTTCGCCCTACTTGTGATCTAGTTGCATCCTCATTGCGCCCTTGTTGCGTCCTAGTTGCGCCCTAGTTGCGCCGTAGTTGCGTCCTAGTTTCTCCCTATTGGTGCCCTCGTTGCTTCCTAGTTGTGCCCTAGTTGTTTCGTAGTTGCGCCCTAGTTGCACCCTAGTTGAGCCCTACTTGCGCCGTACTTGCGCCGTAGTTGCACCCTGATTGTGCCTTTGTTGTACCCTAATCTTACTCTAGATTCGTCCCAGTTTCACCCTAGTTACACCCTAGTTGTGTCCTCGTGAGTCATAGTTGTACCCTAGTTGCACCCTACTTTTGCCTTACTTGTGTCCTACTTGCACCCTACTTGCACCCTACTTGCGTCCTAGTTACGTCCTGGTTGTGTCCTAGTTGCGCCCTAGATGCGCCCTCATTGCGTCCTAGTTGTACCATAGTTTCATCCCAATTCGACACTAGTTGCACCCTCATTGGGCTGTAGTTGCGCCCTAGTTTTTTTCCTAGTTGCGCCTTAGTTGCGCCATAGTTGTGCCCTAGTTGCGCCCTAGTTGCATTCTAGTTGCGCCCTAGTCGGTCCTTATTGCGCCCGAGTTGCGCCCTAGTTGCACCCTAGTTGCGGCCTACTTGCGCCCTAGTTGCACCCTAATTGTACCATAGTTGCACCCTAGTTGGTTGTACCTGCATCCTAGTTGCACCCTTGTTGTGCCCGAGTTTCGCCCAAGTTGCGTCCTAGTTGCAACTAAGTTGCGTCCTAGTTGCGCCCTAGTTGTGTCCTAGTTGCACCATAGTTGTGCCCTAGTTGCGCCTTATTTGTGCCCTAGTTGCACCCTTCTTATGCCATACTTGCGCTAGTTGTTCCCTTTTTTGCCCTACTTGCGCCCTCGTTGCGTCCTAGTTTCACCCTAGTTTGGCCATACTTGTGCCCAAATTACGCCCCTTGGTGCATCCCAGTTGCACCCCAGTTGCATCCTACTTGCATCCTACTTGCGCCCTAGTTACACCCTAGTTGAGCCCTAGTTGCGCCCTAGTTGCTCCCTAGTTGCTCCTTGGTTACACCCTAGCTACACCCTCGTTGAGTCCTAGTTGCGCCCTACTTCCACCCTAGTTGCTCCCTACTTGCGCCCTCGTTGCGCTCTAGTTGCGCCGTAGTTACCCCCTAGTTGTGGCCTAGTTGTGCACTAGTTGCTCCCTAGTTGTACCATAGGTGCGCCCTAGTTTCTTCCTGTTTTCAATCTAGTAGCACCCTTCTTGTGCCCTAGTTGTGCCCTAGTTGCGCCATAGTTGCGCCCTAGTTGCACCCTACTTGCACCCTAGTTACGTCCTAGTTGTTCCCTACTTGCACCCTAGTTGCGCCCTAGTTATGCCCTAGTTGAGCTCTAGTTACGCCCTAGTTTTGTCCTAGTTGCGCTCTAGTTGCACCCTCGTTGCACCCTAGTTGTGCACTAGTTGAACTCTAGTTGCACCCTAGTAGCGTGTCCTATTTGTGCCTTGGTTGCGTCATAGTTGTGCCCTAGTTGCACCCTAGTTGTGCCCTAGTAGCGCCCTACTTGCACCCTACTTGGACCCTAGTTGCATCCTAGTTATGCCTCAATTGGGTACTAGTTGCATCCTAGTTACGCCCTCATTACGCCCTAGTTGTGCCTTAGTTGGACCTTAGTAGCGCCCTAGTTGCGCCCTTCTTACATCCTAGTTGCGCCCTAGTTTTTCTCTCATTGCACCCTACTTGCGCCTCAGTTACGCCCTAGTTGCAGTTTTACCCTTCTTGCACCCTCTCTTTGTCCTTCTTCCGTCCTAGTTGTGCCATAGTTGTGTCCTACTTGTGCCTCAGTTGGGCACTACATACGTCCTAGTTGGGCCGTACTTGCGTCCTACTTGTGCCCTAGTTGTGCTCTACTTGCGTCCTAGTGGCGCCTTACTTGTCCCTCAGTTGGGCACTAGCTACCGTATCGTTGTGTCCCAGTTGTCCCCTAGTTGCGCCCTAGTTGCGCCCTAGTTGCACCCTCGTTGTGTCCTACTTGCGCCCTTCGTGCGCCCTACTCGTGCCCTTGTTGCACCCTAGTTGCGCCCTAGTTGTGTCCTAGTTGCACCCCAGTTACGCCCTAGTTGCACCCTAGTATTGACCTAGTTGCGCCCTACTTACGCCCTAGTTGTGCCCTGCTTGCACCCTAGTTGCGCCCAGGTTACGTGCGAGTTGCGCATGAGTTGCAACCTTGTTGCGCCCTACTTGTATCCTATTTGCGCCCTAGTGGTATCCTAGTTGCGCCCTACTTGCGACGTAGTTACGCCCTAGTTGCGCCCTAGTTTCGCCCTAGTTACGCCCTAGATGTGCCCTACTTGCGCCCTAGTTGCACCCTACTTGCATCATAGTTGCATCTAAGTTATATGCTAGTTGCGCCCTACTTGCACCCTAGTTGCACCCTAGATGCACCGTAGTTGCGCCCTAGTTGTGCCCTAGTTGCGCCCAGGTTACATCCCTCTTGTGCCCTACTTGTGCCCTAGTTGCACCCTACTTGCCCCCTAGTTGTGCCTCAGTTGGGCACTAGATGCGACCTAGTTGCACCCTAGTTACGCCCTAGTTGCGCCCTAGTTACGCATTAGTTGCACCCTGGTTTTGCCCTAGTTGCGCCCTGCTTGCGTCCTGGTTACACCCTAGTTGTGTCCTAGTTGCACCCTAGTTGCGCCCAAGTTGTACTTTAGTTGCGTCCTACTTGCGCCCTAGTTGTGCCCTATGTGCATTTTAGCTTAACCCTAGTTGCACCCTAGTTGTGCCCTACTTTTGCCTCAGTTCAACACTAGCTATGCCCTAGTTGCACCCTAGTTGTGCCCTAGTAGCGCCCTCAAGACTTCCTACTTGCATCCTAGTTGCGCCCTTCTTTGGCCCTCATCACGCCCTAGTTGCGCCCTAGTTGTGCGCTACTTCTACCCTAGTTACGCCCTAGTTGTGCCCTAGTTGTACCCTAGTTGCGTCCTATTTACGTCCTACTTACACCCTAGTTGCACCCTAGTTGTGCCCTACTCGCACCCTACTTGCATCCTAGTTGCGCCTTAGTTGCGCCGAAGTTACGCCCTATTTGTTCCCTAGTTGCACCCTAGTTACACCCTAGTTGCATCCTACTTGCAACCTAGTTGTGCCATAGTTGCGCCGTAGTTACATCCTAGTTGAGCCCTAGTTTGGTCCTAATTGCACCCTGGTTGCGCCCTACTTGCATCGTAATTGCGCCCTAGTTGCACCCTAGTTACGCTTCATTTGGGTACTAGTTACACCATAGTTGCGTCCTAGTTACGCCCTTGTTGCGCCCTAGTTGTTCCTTAGTTGTGCCCTAGTTGTGCCATATTTGCACCCTAGTTATACCGTAGGTGCGCCCTAGTTGCACCCTACTTGCCCCCTAGTTTCATCCTTGTTGCGCCCTAGTTGCACCCTAGTTGTGCCTAAGTTAGGCACTAGCTACACCCTAGCTGCACTCTTGTTGCGCCCTAGTTACACCCTTGTTGCCCCCTACTTGCATCCTAGTTGTGCTCTACTTGCGCACTAGTTACGTCCTAGTTGCGCCCCAGTTTCGCCTCAGTTGCGCCCTCATTTGCCCTAGTTGCGCCCTACTTGCACCCTAGTTGCGCTCTAGTTACGTCCTAGTTGCGCCCTAGTTTCACCCAAGTTGCGCCCTTGTTTTTCCCTAGTTACATCCTAGTTACACCCTAGTTGCACCTTTCTTGCATCCTAGTTGTACCCTAGTTGTACCCTAGTTGCACCCTACTCGCGTCCTACTTTCATCCTACTTCTGCCCTAGCTATGTCCTAGTATCTCCCTACTTGCTCCTTTGTTGTGCACTAGCTATGTCATAGTTGCACCGTACTTGAACCCTACTTGCGCCCTAGTTGCACCCCAGTTGAACCCTAGTTGCGCCCTAGTTGCGCCCTAGTTACACCCTAGTTGCACCCTACTTGTGCCCTACTTGCACCCTCGTTGCGCCCTAGTTGTACCCTAGTTGTGCTCTTGTTGCGCCGTGGTTATGCCCTCGTTGCACCCTAGTTGCACCCTAGTTGCACCCTAGTTGCCCCTAGTTGCGCTTTAGATGCGCCCATGTTGCACCCTACTTGTGCTCTAGTTGCATCCTACATGTGTCCTACTTGCAACCTAGTTGTGCCCTAGTTGTGCCCTAGTTGCGTCCTACTTGTGCCTTAGTTGTGCCCTAGTTGTGCCCTACCCTACTGATCTTTAATTTCAATTTTTTCAAAATTCCTATTTATGTGTTCTTTACTTTCGACTATGGTTTTTGGCCCTAGAGTTATTTAGGTAGGCCTTTTTGTTTCGTCGAACGAAAAAATAGGATCCTGACTTTCGATGTAGATGGTGTTCGAATCTACCGATGCACGTGGCGACGTCGAGCATGGCAGGTCTGACGAGGGGGCTTTTTCGTTTCTCGCGGAAATCCGCCTCGTCAAACTGTCGCGTCACTGTGGGCGACCTCTTGGGTTCAGTCCACAAGCTGGACGTGACCTGAAAATTTCAGGAAAGTATTCATACCACGAGATCCTAACAACATTTTGAGACAAGGATAAAGTAAACACCCGGCTTCCTAGAATTTTATTTTTTTCCACAAGATTGGAATTATTTAGGTGGTACCTAACTAATTCGACAAATTTACATTTTCGTTGAGCATAATGGACAAAAAATCATTTAATATCGAAATTAAAGATCAGTAGGGTATTTACGCCCTAGTTACGTCTTACATGTGTCCTACTTGCGCCTTAGTTTGCCCTAGTTACGACCTAGTTATGTCCTAGTTGCGCCCTAGTTGCGCCCAACTTGCACTCTAGTTGCGCTCTAGTTGCACCCTAGTCATGCCCTAGTTGCGACCTACTGGCGTACTACTTGCGCCTAAGTTGCGCCCTACTTACGCCCTAGTTGTTTCCTAGTTGCGCCCTAGTTGTGTCCTAGTTGCGACCTAGTTTCACCCTAGTTGCACCCTTGTTTTCTCCTTGTTACACCCTAGTTGCGCCCTACTTGCACCCTAGTTGTGCCCCACTAGCGTCCTAGTTGCATCCTAGTTGCACCCTAGTTGTGCGTAGTTGCACCCTAGTTGCACCCTTGTTGCGTCCTACTTGCGCTGTACTTGTGCACTAGTTTATCCCTGGTTGCGCCCTGGTTGTGTCCTAATTTTGGCCTAGTTTCGCCCTAGTTGCAACCTAGTTGCACCCTAGTTGTGCCCTTGTTGAGTCCTAGTTGCATCCTAGTTGCGCCCTACTTGCACCCTACTTGCGCCCTACTTGTACCCTACTTGCACCCTACTTGGAAACTAGTTACGCCCTGGTTGCATCCTGGTTCAACCCTTGTTACGCCCTAGATGCGCCCTAATTGCGCCCTAGTTGTGCCCTAGTTGCGCCCCAACTCCGCCCTTCCTCCGCCTGAGTTGCGCCGTAGTTGTGCACTAGTTGCACCCCACTTGGGCACTAGTTGCACCCTTGTTGCACCGTAGTTGTGCCCTAGTTGCATCCTAGTTGCGCCGTAGTTGTACCCTCGTTGCACCCTAGTTGTGCCCTATTTGCATCCTAGTTGCGCCCTAGCTGCGCCATAGTTGTGCCCGATTTGGGCCCTAGTTACCCCGTAGTTACGGCCTACTTGCGCCGTAGTTGCACCCTAATTGCACCGTAGTTACGCCATAGTTGGGTCATACTTGCATCCTAGTTGCGCCCTAGTTGTACCCTAGTTGCGTCCTAGTTGTACCCAAGTTGCGTCCTAGTTGTGCCCTAGTTGTGCCTTAGTTGCGTCCTACTTGCGCCCTACTTGCGCCCTTGTTACGGCCTAGTTGGGCCCCACTTGTATCCCAATTATGTCCCTGTTGCTTCCAAGTTGCACCCCACTTGCGCCCTAGTTGCGCCCTAGTTATGTCCTATTCGCGCCCTAGTTGCACCCTAGTTGTACCCCACTAGCGCCCTAGTTGCGTCCTAGTTGTACCCTAGTTGCGTCGTAGTTTCGCCCTAGTTGTAACCTAGTTGCACCGTAGTTGAGCCCTAGTTGTACCCTAGTTACGCCATAGTTGCACCTTAGTTATACCCTAGTTACACCCTAGTTGTGCCCTAGTTGCGCCCTACTTGTGCCCTAGTTGCTCCCTATTTGCACCCTAGTTGTGCCCTAGTTGCGCCATAATTGCCCCCTAGTTTTGGTCTAGTTGCGCCCTAATTGCTCCCTAGTTGCGCCCTAGTTGCTCCCTAGTTTCGTCCTATTTGCAACCTAGTTGCACCCTACTTGCGCCCTAATTGTGCCTTAGTTGCATCCTAGTTACGCCCTACTTGCGCCCTAGTTGTGCCCTAGTTGCATCCTACTTTCACCCTAGTTAGGCCCTAGTTATGTCCTAGTTGCACTCTAGTTACATCCTAGTTGTGCCCTAATTGCACTATTATTGCGCCCTAATTGTGCCCTAGTTGCTCCCAAGTTACGCCCTAGTTGTACCCTAGTTGCGCCCTACTTGCATCCTATTTGGGCCGTAGTTGTATCCTAGTTATGCCTCATTTGGATACCAGTTGCGCCCTCATTGCACCCTAATTGCACCCTCGTTGCGCCTTAGCTACACCCTAGTTGTGCCCTAGTTGCTCCCTACTTATGTCCCAGTTGCACCCTAGCTTTTCCCTCATTGCACCCTACTTGCACCCTACCTTTGTCCTACTTCCGTCATAACTGCGCCCTAGTTGTACCCTACTTGCGCCTCAGTTCGACACTACATACGCCCCAGTTGGGCCGTACTTGCCTCCTACTTGTGCCCTAGTTGTGCTCTACTTACGCTCTAGTTGCGCCCCACTTATGCCTCAGTTGGACACTAGCTATGTCCTAGTTTTGTACCAGTTATGCCCTAGTTTCTTCCTAGTTGTGCCCTAGCTGTGCCCTAATTGTGCCCTAGTTGTTCCCTAGTTATGCTCTAGTTGCACCCTACTTGCGTCCTTCTTGCGCCTTACTTGCGCCCTTGTTACGCCCTAGTTGGGCCCTAGTTGCGCCCTAGTTGTGCCCTAGTTGCGTCCTGGTTGCACCCCAGTTGCGCCCTAGTTGCGCCCTAGTTATTTCCTTGTTGCACCTTAGTTATGTCCTAGTTGCACCCTAGTTGTGCCCTACTTGCACCATACTTACGTCGTAATTATGTCCTGTGTGCGCCCTAGTTGCGCCCTCCTTGTGACCTACTTGCGCCCAAGGTGCGACTCAGTTGGACACTAGTTGCACCTCAGTTGCACCCTAATTACGCCTTAGTTGCGCCTTAGTTGTTCCCTAGTTGTGCCCTAGTTGCACCCTATGTGTGTCCTAGTTCCGCCCTAGTTGTACCCTAGTTGTGTCCTGGTTATGCCCTAGTTATACCCTACTTGCGCCCTACTTACACCCTACTTGCGCCCTAGTTGCGCCCTAGTTTTGACTTGGTTCGGCATTAACTATGTCCTAGTTACGCCCTAGTTGCGCTCTGGTTGTGCCCTACTTGCATCCTTGTTGTGTCCTAGTTGCGTTCTAGTTGCACCCTCGTTGCGCCCCAGTTGCGCCTTACTTGCACCCTAGTTACACCCTAGTTACGTCCTAGTTGCGCCTCAGTTGGACACTAGCTAAGCCCTAGTTGCGCCCTAGTTGTGCCATATTTGTACCCTAATTGCACTCTACCTTGCCCTACTTGCATCCTAGTTGCGCCCTAGATGTACCCTAGTTGCATCCTAGTTGCTTCCTACTTGCACCCTACTTTCGTCCTCGTTTTTTCCTGGTTTCATTCTAGTTACGCCCTAGTTGTGCCATATTTGCCCCCTAGTTGTGCCCTAATTGCGCCCTAGTTACATCCTACTTGCGCCCTAGTTGGGCCCTAGTTGCACCCTAGTTGTGCCCTAGTTGCACCTTTGTTACGTCCTACTTGAGTCCTACTTGCACCATTGTTGGGCCCTGGTTGCGCCCTAGTTGTGCTTTACTTGCGCCCTAGTTGCGCCTTAGTTGCACCCTAGGTCCGCCCTAGTTGCATCCTTATGCCCCCCTAATAGTGCCCTAGTTGCGCCGTACTTATGCCCTAGTTGCTCCCTAGTTATGGCCTAATTGCGCTCTAGTTGTGCTCTACTTGTGCCCTAGTTGCACCCTAGTTGAGTCCTAGTTGTACCCTAGTTGCACCCTAGTTGCGCCCTTGTTGCGCCCTAGTAGCGCCCTAGTTGTACCTAGTTGCACCCTACTTGCGCCCTACTTAAGCCCTAGTTGCGCCCTAGCTACGCCTTAGTGGGGCACCAGTTGCGCCCTAGTTGCGCCCTAGTTGTGCCCTAGTTGCGCTCTAGATGCGCTTTAGTTGTACCCTAGTTGCACCCTAGTTGTACCATACTTGCGTGCTAGTTGTACCCTAGTTTCACCTAGGCTACGCCCTAGTTGCGCCCTAGTTGTGCCCTAGTTGCGCCCTTGTTGTGGCCTAGTTGTGCTTTAGTTACCCCCTGGTTGCACCCTTTGTGCGCTGTAGTTACATCCTAGTTGCTCCCTAGTTGCGCCCTAGTTGCGTCCTACTTGCGTCCCACTTGCGCCCTATTTGCGTCCTAGTTGCCTCCTAGTTGCGCCCTGGTTGCACCCTAGTTGTACAATAGTTGCGCCCTATTTGGGCCATAGTTCGTCCTAATGGCATCCTACTTGCACCCTACTTACGCCCTAGTTGCACCCTACTTGTGCCCTACGTGCGCACTAGTTGCGTCTCAGTTGGGCACTAGATGCATCCAGGTTGCGTCCTAGTTGCGTCCTAGTTGCGCCCTAGTTGTGCCTTAGTTTCATCCTCGTTGCGTCCTAGTTGCACCCTTCTTACACCCTCGTTTCACCCTAGTAACGTCCTAGTTATGCCCTAATTGTGCCATAGTTGCGTCCTACTTACACCCTACGTGTACCCTACTTGTGCCGTAGTTGTGCCTCAGTTGGGCACTAGCTATGTCCTAGTTGTGCCGTAGTTGCACCCTAGTTGCTTCCTACTTGCGCCTCAGTTGCGCCCTAGTTGCGTCTTAGTTTCGCCCTAGTCGCGCCATTCTTGTGCCCTAGTTGCGCCCGATGTTGCACCCTAGTCTCGCCTCAGTTGGGAACTAGCTAAGCCCTAGTTGCACCGTAATTGCGCCCTAGTTGCTCCCTACTTTTCCTATTTACGTCCTACTTGCACCCTGCTTGCGGCCTAGTTTCACCCTAGATGCACCCTAGTTGCGCCTCAGTTGGGCACTAGCTACGTCCTAGTTGCGCCCTAGTTGTGCAATAGTTACGCCCTAGTTGCGTCCTAGTTGCGCCCTAGTTGTGCCCTAGTTGCACCCTAAATGCACCCTACTTGTCCCCTTGTTGCGTCCTAGTTGCGTCCTAGTTGCATTCTAGTTGTGCCCTAGTTGCACCCTAGTTGAACCATAGTTATGCCCTAGTTGCGCCTTACTTGCGGCCTACTTGCGTCCCTGTTGCACCCGACCTGTGCCCTACTTGCGCCCTAGTTGCGCCGTAGTTGCACCCAAGTTGTGTCCTACTTGTGTCCTAGTTACGCCCTACTTGCAACCTAGTTACTTCCCAATTGGGACCTAGTTGCACACTGATTGCGCCCTACTTGCGCCCTAGTTGCGCCCTAGTTGTGCCCTACTTGCATCCTAGTTGCGTCCTAGTTGCACTCTAGTTGCACCTTAGTTACACCCTAGTTGTACCGTAGTTGCGCCGTACTTGCGCCTTACTTGCTCTCTTGTTCTGCCCTAGTTGTGTCCTAGTTGCGTCCAACTTGTGCCCTAGTTGTGCCCTGGTTGCGTCCTAGTTAGGCCCTACTTACACCCCAGTTGTGACAGAGTTGCGCCCAAGTTGAGCCCAAGTTGTGCCCTAGGTGCGCCCTAGTTGCGCCCTAGTTGTAGCCTAGTTGCACCTTCATTGCGCCCTAGTTACACCCTAGTTGCGTCCTACTTGCACCCTACTTGGACCTAGTTGCGTCCTAGTTGCACCTAAGTTGGACAGTAGTTGTGCCCTAATTGCGCCCTAGTTGCACCCTAATTGCGCCCTAGTTGTGCCTTAGTTGCAGGCTAGTTGCGCCCTAGTTGCGCCCTACTTGCACCCTAATTGCGCCATAGTTATGCCCTAGTTGCGTCCTAGTTGCACTCTAGTTGCACCCTAGTTGTGCCCTAGTTGTGCCCTCATTGAGTCCTAGTTGTGCCCTAGTTGTGCCCTAGTTGCGTCCTAGTTGCGCCCTATTTATGCCCTATGTGCGCCCTAGTTGCGTCCTAAAGACGCCCTCGTTCCACCTTAATTGCGCCCAAGTTGCACCATAGTTGCACCGTAGTTGCACCCTACTTTTTCCCTACTTGCGCCCTAGTTACACCCTAGTTTCGCCCTTCCTACACCCAACTTGCACCCCAGGTGCGTCCTAGTTACGCACCGTTTGCGCCCTCGTTGCACCCTAATTGCGCCTTAGTTCCGCCCTAGTTGCGCTCTAGTTGCACCCTAGTTGCACCCTAGATTTTTCCTAGTTGTGCCCTAGTTGTGCCCCAGTTGCGTCTTATGTGCCCGACTTGCTCCCTAATTACATCCTAGTTGCACCCTAGTTGTACCCTAGTTGCGCCCTAGTTGCACCATAGTTGCGCCCTAGTTGCATCCTACTTGCGTTCTAGTTTCCCCCGAGTTGCACCATAGTTGCGTCCTACTTGCGTCCTACTTGTGTGCTGGTTGCACCCTAGTTGCGCCCTACTTGTGCCCTAGTTGCATCCTAGTTGCATCCTAGTGCATCCTAGTTACACCCTAGTTGTGCCCTATTTTCGCCCTACTTACGCCCTAGGTGGGCCTTAATTGCGCCCTATTTGTGCCCTCATTGTTCCCTAGTTGCACCCTATTTACACCCTATTTGCGCCCTAGTTACGCCCTAGTTATGCCCTAGTTGCGCCCTAGTTGCACCCTAGTTGCGTCCAAGTTGCGTCCTAGTTCCGCCCTAGTTGCGTCCTAGTTGTGTCCTAGATGTACCCTAGTTCTGCCATTGTTATAACCTAGTTGCGCCCTTCTTGCGCCCTACATGCATCCCTGTTACACCCTACTTGTGCCCTAGTTGCGCCCTAGTTGCGCCCTAGTTGGTCCCTAGTTGCGTCCTACTTGGACCCTTGTTACGCCCTAGTTGGGCCTAGTTATGCGCTGCTTGTGCCAAACTTGCGCCCTAGTTGCACCCTGGTTGTGGCCTTGTTGCACCCTACTTGCGCCCTAGTTGTGTCCTAGTTGCACCCTAGTTGCAACTTAGTTTCAACCTAGTTGCACCGTAGTTGCGCCATACTTGCACATTACTTGCTCTCTTGTTACGCCCTAGTTGCGTCCAACTTGTGCCCTAGTTGCATTCTAGTTAGGCCCTAGTTACACCCTAGTTGCGCCCTAGTTGGGCCCAAGTTGCGTCCAAGTTGCGTCCTAGGTGTGCCCTAGTTGCGCCCTAGTTTTGCCTTAATTGCGCCTTAGTTCCGCCCTAGTTGTGCCCTAGCTGCGCCCTAGTTGCGTCCTAGTTGCGCCCTACTTGCAGCCTCATTGCGCCCTAGTTGTGTCCTAGTTGCGTCCTTGTTGCGTCCTAGTTATACCCTAGTTGTACCCTAGTTGCACCCTAGTTGCACCCTCCTTGTATCCTAGTTGCACCCTAGTTGTGCCCTAGTTACGCCATATTTGCGCCCTAGTTGTGTCCTTCAAACACCCTCGTTACACCATGATTGCGCCCTAGTTGTGCCATAGTTGCGTAGTAGGTGCGCCCTACTTTCGCCCTACTTGTGCCCTAGTTACACCCTAGTTTTGCCCTTCTTGCGTCCAACTTGTGCCCCAGGTGTGTCCTAGTTGTGCACCATTTGCATTCTAGGTATGCCCTAATTGTGCTATAGTTCCGCCCTAGTAACGCTCTAGTTGCACCCTAGTTGCACGCTGGTTTTGTCCTACTTGTGCACCAGTTGCGCCCTAGTTGCGTCCTACGTGCCCGACGTGTGTCCTAACTACGTCCTAGTTGCGCCTTCGTTGCACCCTAGTTGCGCCCTAGTTGTACCATAGTTGCGCCCTAGTTGCGTTCTACTTGCGTTCTAGTTTCCCCCTAGTTGTGCCCTACTTGCACCCTACTTGCGTCCTACTTACACCCTAGTTGTGCCCTACTTGTACCCTAGTTGTGCCCTAGTTGCATCCTAGTGCGTCCTAGTTACACCCTAGTTGTGCCCTACTTGCGCCCTACTTGCGTCCTAGCTGTGCCTTCGTTGCGCCCTATTTGCGCCCTCATTACGCCCTAGTTGCGCCCTACTTGCGTCCTAGTTGTGCCCTAGTTGCGCCATAGTTACGCCCTACTTGCACTCTAGTTGCACCCTACTTGCGCCCTAGTCTGGCCCTACTTGTACCCTACTTTGGCCTCAGTTGCACCCTAGTTGCTCCCTAGTTGTGCCTTAGTTGCACCCTAGTTGTGCCCAATGTGCGCCTTAGATGCGTCCTAACTACAACCTGGTTGCACCCTAGTTGTGTCCTACTTGTGCCCTACTTGCGCCATAGTTGTATCCTAGTTGCGCCCTACTTGCACCCTAGTTGTGCCCTAGTTGTGCCATAGTTGCGCCCTAGTTGCGCCATAGTTGCGCCTTAGTGGCGAACTACTTCTTCCCTACTTGTGCCCTAGTTGTGCCCTACTTACGTCCTAGTTACGCACTAGTTGGTCCTCCATTGGGCACTAGGTGCACCCTAGTTGCTTCCTATTTTCCCCCTAGTTGCGCCCTAGTTGTGCCTTAGTTGCGTCCCAGTTGCGTCCTAGTTGCATCCTACTTGCGTCCTAGTTGCGGCCTAGTTGCGGCCTAGTTAGTCCGTATTACGCCTTTGTTGTTCCCTAGTTGCGCCCTACATGCACCCTACTTGCGCCCTAGTTGCGCCTCAGTTGAGCACTAGCTAGGCCCTAGTTACACCCTAGTTGCATCCTAGTTTCTTCCTACGTGCGCCAAAGTTATGCCCTAGTTACGTCCTAGTTTTTCCCTAGTTACGCCCTCGTTGCGACCTACTTACGTCCTAGTTGCACCCTAGTTGCGTACAAGTATCGCTTTAGTTCGCTAGCTAAGCCCTAGATGCGCCCTAGTTACGCCCATGTTGCATCCTATTTTTGCCCTTGTTGTACCCTACTTGCGCCCTGCTTGCGCCCTAGTTGCGCCTTAGATGTCTCCTACTTGCGCCTTACTTGTGCCATTGTGTTGCCTTAGTTGGGCCCTAGCTACCCCATAGTTGTGTCCTAGTTGCGCCCTAGTTGCACCCTAGTTGCGCCATATTTGCTCCTAAGTTGTACCCTATTTGTGCCCTAGTTGTGCCCTAGTTGCACCCTAGTTGTCCCTAGTTACCTCCTAGTTGTATCCTAGTTGCGCCCTAGTTGTGTCGTACTTGCGCCCTTCTTACGCCCTAGTTGTGTCCTTGTTGTGCCCTAGTTGTGCCCTAGTTGCACCCTTGTTGCCCCCTAGTTTTGCCATAGTTGCATTTTAGTTGCACCCTACTTGTACCGTAGTTTCATTCTACTTGTGCCCTACTTGCGCCCTGGTTACGCCCTAGATGCCTCCCTGTTGTGCCATACTTGCACCCTAGTTGAGCCTACGTTGCACCCTAGTTGTGCCCTAGTTGTGTTCTAGTTTCACCCTACTTGCGCCCGACTTGACCCCTAGTTGTGCCCTGGTTGTGTCCTAGCTGCTCCCTACTTGCGTCCTAGTTGTGCCCTAGTTGCATCGTAGTTGCACCGTTGTGGTGCCCTAGTTGCACCCTAGTTGCGCAAGACTTGGACCCTACTTGCTCCCTAGTTAAGCCATAGTTGCACCATAGTTGTGTCCAACTTGTGCCCTAGTTGTGCCCTAGTTGCATCCTTGTTGCGCCCTGTTGTGTCCTACTTGCGTCCTACTGTGCCCTACTATCGTCCTAGTTGCACCCTAGTTGTACCTCAGTTGGGCACTTGTTGCGCCCTAGTTGAATCTTAGTTACACCTTAGTTGCGCCCTAGTTGCTCCAGAGTTGCACCCTAGTTGTGTCTTAGTTGTGCCCTACTTGCGCCCAAGTTGCGCCCAAGTTGTGCCCTAGTTGCGCCCTAGTTGCGCCCTAGTTGCGTCCTAGTTGCTGCCTAGTTGAGCCTTAGTTGCGCCCTCATTGCGCCCTAGTTGCACCCTCATTGCGTCCTTGTTGCGCCAAAGTTGTGCCATAGTTACACCCTAGTTGCGTCCTAGTTTTGCCCTAGTTGCGTCCTAGTTCCGCCACAATTATGCCCTCGTTGCGCCATAACTTCGTCCTAGTTGGGCCATTGTTGCACCGTAGTTGCGCCCTAGTTACGCCCTAGCTTTTTCCTTCTTGCGCCCTACTTGCGCCCCAGTGGTGCCCACGTTGCGTACCAGTTGCACCCTTGTTGAACCCTAGTTGCGCCCTAGTTGTGCCCTAGTTGTGCCTTAACTCCGCGCTAGTTGTGCCCTAGTTGCACCCTAGTTGTGTCCTACTCGCGTCCTAGTTACGCCCTAGTTGTGCCCTAGTTGCGCCCTAATTGCATCCAACTTGTGCCCTAGCTACGTCCTAGTTGCGCCCTAGTTGCACCCTAGTTGTGCCCTAGTCGCACCCCAGTTGCTCCATAGTTGCGCCCTAGATGAGCCCTACTTGCACCATAGTTATGCCCTAGTTGTGCTTTACTTATGTCCTAGTTGCACCCTAGTTGCACCCTAGTTACGCCCTACGTTTACCCTAGTTGCGCCCTTGTTGTACCCTAGTGCACCCTATTTGTGCCCTAGTTGCGCCCTTCTTGCGTCCTACTTGCACCCTAGTTGCACCCTTGTTTTTTCCTGATTGTGCTCTACTTGCATCCTAGTTGCGCCCTCGTTGCAACCTAGTTACACCCTAGTTGCGCCCTAGTTGCACCCTAGTTGCGCCGTACTTATGCCATATTTGCTCCCTAGTTGCGTCCTAGTTGCGCCCTAGTTGCACCCTAGTTGCGCCCTAGTTGCACCCTGGTTACGACCTACTTGCGCCTTACTTGCACCCTAGTTGTGCCCTGGTTGCGCCCTAGTTGCACCCTACTTGTGCCCTAGTTGCACCCTAGATGCACCCTAGGTGTCCCCTTGTTCCATCCTAGTTGTGCCATAGTTGCGCACTAGTTGCGCCGTACTTGCGCCCTACTTGCTCCTTGGTTACACCCTAGTTGCTCCCTAGTTGTGTCCTATTTGCGCCCTAGTTACACCCTAATTGTGTCCTTATTGTGTCCTAGTTGCACCTTCGTTGTCCCCTAGTTTTACCTTGGTTGCGTCCTAGTTATTTCCTAGTTGCGCCCTACTTGCGCTTACTTGCGCCCTTGTTGCGCCCTAGTTACACCTCAGTTGGACACTAGTTGAGCCCTAGTTATGTCCTAGTTGCGCCCTAGTTGCACCCTACTTGCCCCTTAGTTGCACCCTAATTGCGACCTAGTTGCGCCCTAGTTGCACCCTAGTTGCACCCTAGTTTCCCCTAGTTGCGTCCTAGTTGTGCCATAGTTGCGCCTTCATTGCACCCTCATTGTGTCCTTGTTGTGCCCTAGTTGCACCCTAGTTGTGCCCTAGTTGTGCCATGATTGTGCCCTAGTTGTGCCTTAGTTGCACCATACTTGCGCCCCAGTTGCACCCTTCTTGCTCCCTACTTGTGCCCTAGTTATGCCCTAGTTTCATCCTTCTTGCACCCTGTATCCGTCCTAGTTCCGCCCTAGTTGCGCCCTAGTTGCGCTCAAGTTATGCCCTAGTTTCTTCTTAGTTGCGCCTGAGTTGCACCCTAGTTGTGTCCTATTTGGGCCGTCCTTGCATTCTTGTTGTGTCCTAGTTGCGTCCTACTTACACCCTAGTTGCGTTGTAGTTGCGTCCAAGTTGCCCCATAGTTGCGCCCTAGTTGCGCACTACTTGCGCCCTACTTGCTCCCTACTTGCATCCTACTTGCACCCTAGTTACTTCCTAGTTGCACCCTAGTTTCGCCCTACTTGTGCACTAGTTGCTCCCTAGTTGCACCCTAGTTGCGTCCAAGTTGTGCCCTAGTTGCGCCCTACTTGGGCCCCACCTAGGCCCTGGTTGTGCCCTGGTTGCACCCTAGTTGCCTCATGGTTGCACCCTAGTTGCGCCCTACTGGCGTCCTAGTTACTTCCTAGTTGCACCCTTTTTGTGCCCTAGTGGCGTCCTGGGTGTGCTCTAGTTGTGCCGAACTTGCGCCGTATTTTCTCCCTAGTTGCGTCCTAGTTGCGTCCTAGTTGCGCCCTATTTGTGCCCTAGTTACGCCCTAGTTACGTCCTACTTATGCCCTAGTTGCGTCCTAGTTGCACCCTAGTTGCGATCTAGGTGCGCCCTAGTTGTGCCCTTGTAATTCCCTACTTGCACCCTACTTGAGCCCTAGTTACGCCTCAGCTGGACACTAGTTGCACCCTAGTTACGCCTTAAAAGCACCCTAGTTGCGCCATAAAAACGCCCTAGTTGTGTCTTAGTTCCGCCCTAGATGCACCCAAGTTGCGCCCTTCTTGTGTCCTAGTTAAGTCCTAGTTGCGTCCTAATTGCACCCTTGTTGCATCCTAGTTTCACCATGGTTACTCCCTAGATGCGCCCTACTTGCACCCTAGTTACATCCTAGTTGCTCTTTACTTGCGTCCTAGTTGCACCCTTGTTGCGCCCTAGTTGCACCCTGCTTGTGCCCTAGTTACGCCCTAGTTGCACCCTAGTGCGCCCTAGTTGCACCCTATTTGCACCCTACTTGCATCCCACTTGTGCCCTAGTTGCGCCCTGGTTGTGGCCTAGCTACGCCCTACTTGCTTCCTAGTTGCGCTCTCGTTGTACTCTAGTTTTGCTCCAGTTGCACCCTCATTGTGCCCTAGTTGCACCCTGGTTGCACCCTGGTTGCGTGGTACTTATGCCCTACTTGCGCCTTAGTTGCGCCCTCGTTGCGTCCTAGTTGCACTCTACTTTCGTCCAAGTTGCACCCTAGTTACGCCGTACTTGCACCCTACTTGCACCCTAGTTGCACCCTGGTTGCGCCCTAGTTGCGCCCTACTTGCGCCCTAGTTGCAACCTAGTTGCACCCTCGTTGTATCCTAGTTGCGCCCTTCTTGCGTCCTTCTTGTGCCCTTGTTGCGCCTTAGTTGTACCTCAGTTGGGCACTAGTGGCACCTTAGTTTTGTCCTAGTTGTACCCTAGTTGTGCCCTAGTTGTGCCTTAGTTGCGCCCTAGTTGTGTCCTACTTGCGTCCTAGTCGCGCACTAGTTACTCGTCGAACAAGACCCGTACCTCGCGAGGTTCGACGGGTACAGGGAAACTGAGTTTTGGTTCGATGACCCCAATTGGCGACGGCGATTCACTCGACAGGCCATCATTCCACCAAGCAAGGAGTTATATAGGATGCTAGTGGAGGAACGCCACGATACCAGTCGAGGTGGACACTTTGGCGAAGACTAGACGCTCAAGAAGCTGGCAAAAAAAGATTAGTGGGACAAGATCCAGATCGATGTGTCGGCCTTCTGCAAATCTTGCGACACCTGTAAGAGGGAAAATATTTCGTAGCATGAGGCCACCCGGACTATTCCAACCACTACGTATTCCAATGTAACCATGGGTTGGCACAACTCTGGCACAACTCTGGCCCAACTCTGGCACAACTCTGGCACAATTCTGGCACAACTCTGGCACAACTCTGGCACAACCCTGGCACAACTCTGGCACAACTCTGGCACAACTCTGGCACAACTCTGGCACAACTCTGGCACAACTCTCGCACAATTTTGGCACAACTCTGGCACAACTTTGGCACGACTCTGGCACAGCTCTGGCTGAGCTCTGGCACAACTTTGGCACCATTCTGGCACAACTCTAGCACAACTCTGGCACAACTCTGGCCCAAGTTTAGCACAAGTCTGGCACAACTATGACACAACTCTGGCACAAATTTGGAAAAGGTTTGGCACAACTGTGGCAAAACTTTGGCACAACTCTGGCACAACTCTGGCCCAACTTTAGCACAACTCTGGCACAACTCTGACACAACTATGGCAAAACTCTGGCACAACTCTGGCACAACTCTAGCACAACTCTGGCACAACTCTGGCAGAACTCTGGCACAACTCTGGCACAACTCTGGCACAACTCTGGCACAACTGTGGCACAACTCTGGTACAACTCTGGCACAACTCTGGCAAAACTCTGGCACCACTCTGGCAGAATTCTGGCACAACTCTGGCCCAACTCTGGCCCAACTCTGGCACAACTCTGGCATAATTCTGGCACGACTATGGCACAACTCTGGCACAACACCCAACCGCCGAACTCGCATACAACTCCACCACTTCCATCCCAACGGGTAAACCTCCATTCAAAGTGGTGTACGGCAAACTTCCCGCCACACCGGTTGGATTACAAAGTCACGAGAAGATTCCCGTGGTCGACATCCACCGGAGGGACTTCTCAAGCATCTGGGAGGAAACACGACATACCCTTGCAAAGACACAAGCAGCCATTAAGCGAGAGGCCGACCAAAACTGCGGCGATGAAGTGTTCAGCATTGGCGATTGCGTCCTCCTTAACTCAACGGACATTAAACTCTGCAGATTAGACTTTGCGAAACTTCAACCTCGTTGATTGGGACCGTTTGAGATCGAGCGAATGCAAACCCCTATCATCTCTCACCTTTGCCTACCAGATAGCATGGCGATTCATTAGGTTTTCCAACCATCAAGCTCGAAAACTACCGGGACCCCAGGACGAGCTTCCCTGGCAGAGATGTCGCACAAATACCTCCGGTACAAGTATACAGGGATACGTAGTACGTGATTGAAGATATCCTCAGACATCGACTTCGTGGAAAAACAACCGAGTACCTGGTCAAGTGGCACGGCTACGATGCCGTGCACAACAGCTAGGAGCCCTACGACCACCTTCGAGACGTCGATCACCTGATTGACGGCTACTATCCTTGTTATAGGCCTACGTTTGCTAATGCGCCGGAGCGTTGCAGTTAAAGGGGGGGGGGGGGGGGGGGG
>SZWC01008160.1:56233-66429 GCA_023375785.1 Penium margaritaceum
CCACCGGTCTTGGTGGAGGGTGAAGAGGAGTATGTGGTGGAGAAGATTCTCGGGCACCGTCGGCGCGGTAACGGGTGGCAGTACCTGGTGCAATGGCTCGGCTATGGGCCTGAGCACAACTGCTGGATCCCCGAAGCCGATTTCCACAGGGGCGGTGCTGTCAACACGGTCCTCCGAGCGTACCAGGAGCGCACCGGGACGGTGCGCCCTCGGAGGGGGGGTGATGTTATGGGAGCCGCCGGTCGAGGCGGTGATTACGTCATCATACTGAATTCAGATGCATGTTTTGATGCTCCCATTGTATTCTACGTGGAAAACTGTACGAAATCGACCCAAGAACCGGGTCATTCGGTGCAGGGACGAGAAAGATACGGCCGTGCAAAGGTGGGAGGCGCACCTCCAGAAAACAGGAGACGTACCGGTTCGACCCTGAGCACAGCGGAGCGACTTTCTCACCCACTGCAGCTCAAGCGTCCCTGGATGGACGCTTATCCAATGAGGCAAGGTTCATTGGGGTCCATGGGCGCTTCGGGATGGCGGCTGGAGCTGCATTCGCAAGCAAGGGCGCTTCGGGCGGCCGTGACCCCAGCTGGCGGTGCTGCCAGCGGCCGTCACGCGTGGAGCACTCAAACGGCCATAACTTAGCCGTTTCTTCACGGATTGAGGCGTTCTTTGGTGCGTTGGAAATCTCCTGGCGCGCACTATGTGATGCATGTGTTATTTGTATGAATGCGCCTCGGTAGAGGGCTTTAGAGTGCCGAGGGGCTCTCGGCTGGCTCATCGGAGCTGGTACAGAAGGAAGCCTAGGGGTTGTTCTAGGCATGCCACTCTTATCCAGAGACTCTGTACATTGCATTGTCCTGATGTATCGATTCTAAGGATTCATTCCTTGCCCAAGTCTCCTTGTTCTCCAAGCATCACCTTGCACACGTCATTCGATCCTACAAGTCTTCTGCAGTGCACCTTGGTGCAAATGCCGCCGGGAGAGTCGCACGGCGGGAACCTCGGTCACTAGCAGCGGTCTTGCTGCTAGGAGAGGGTCGTGCGACATCTCAAGGGTTGGCCCACACACCAAGGGGTCGAGGGTGGGAGGTTTCTCCCAAGGGCTCGGCGTGTGACTGTCACACTGGGCGTCCCTCGGTTCACAGCCACGACCATGAGAGGAAAGAGCTGAGGCCGTTATGGTTGAAGAGGGAGAGGAGGATGGTGAGGAGGATACAGCTGAAGAGACGGGAGAGGAGGAAGCTGTGGTGGCAGCAGCAACGCCAGCGACTGTTACGATGAAGGCATTTGTTTTGGAGACTGGTCCACCAGGCAGCAAGCCTCTCAGCAACGAAGTCCTAGAGGGCACCAACACCAAGTACGGAGCCGTGTGGGACTGGCTCGGAAGCAAGGGGCTCCAGCTCCACTGCCTTGACGTCGCGAAGGAGGTCAGACAGCTCTGGGATCAACCCGTTGACCATGGTGTGGACGGCGGACAGCTGACCTGGAGCTGTCTTATCAAGCTCGCGAAGCAGTTTGAGCCCTCGAGCCCAATACGCATCTGCTGACTCGTCTGCTCGCATCAGAAGGGTGTTGAATTACACAGTGAGGGCGGTCTGAACTGCCGGATTAGTGACGGTGGTGCAGCGTCGCAGCATGGTGTAGGCACCAACGGGGTCAGCCAGACGCTGAATAGTGGGGTTTGCATTGTATGTGCCGACGGCGTCGACAAGGGTCTCTGGTGCAGCGGCAATGAGGGCGCGAACAGCGCGGGCGGACTCGGCAGCGAGAGGTGTGAAAGGAGGGAAAGCAGGAAAAAAGTACTCCCAGAGGCGTTCCCCCTGCACCCATCCACTGAAACGGGTCTCCCAGGAGGAGAAGACCAGTGCAGTGGACATGACATGAGGTTGAGAGAAGAAGTCATGTTGGCAAGAGATAGTAGCAGGACTAGCAGAAAGTGGAGGGATAGCAGAATCAGCAGGGTCAACAGCTGCGGTGCTAGAAGAGGATGGGGTGGAAGAGGCACTTGCAGTGGTGCCACCAGAGGCACCAGCCAGTAAGATGGAGGCAACAGGCAGGCGCTTGAGAATAATGGCGGCGACCTCATCCGTAAAGGCAGCGCAGTTGTCGTTAGCGACTTTTAGGCGCTCTTCCGCCTCACGCTAGGCCTCGCAAGTGAGGTTTAGCTGGCGTTGAAGGTCGGCTATGGCCGATTCGTCGTCACCAGGCATGGTGACGATAGAGGGGCCTTGCCGAAAACATTTTGGCAGAGTTTCCCCTGCCCCAGTGGGCGTGGGAAAACTGGGAGTGCCTTAGGCACGTTGGATGTGCTGCAGGACAGCCCGACCAAAAGCACACAGCCAAGCCAGAGCAGAGGAGAGAGACAGAGTGCAGGCAAGAGAGAGAAGACGATGCCACAAGCCCTCACGAGGGGTGAGGTGGGCTACGCAAAAAGGTAAGGAGTGGTGCGACAATGGAAGCAGCTACAGCGGACAGAACAGAGAGAAGGGATGCAGCTGGTACCACTAGGGCCTGAACACCTGTGGTGAAGGCATCACCCACAGTGGGAAGAATTACCGCTACTGAGATGGCTGATGCAGCAAGAATCATGATGTCGGAGGGTACATATGAGGCAGATGCAACGGCAACGGCTATGGAGGTGCGGATGGCTAAGGCTGCTGACTTCACAGTAGAAGCTGCAGAAGCTGTCGAGGAGGCCACAGCTGCTGCGGCTGTGGCTAACTGAGTGCCAATATCTGCCGCTACTGCAGCTATGGGTCAAGCTACCATTGCAGCCTCAGTGTATGACTCTGCAGCACATCCCGTGGACGTTGAGGCAGGGGCGCCTGCTGCGCGGGCTGCTACTGCAAATGTGGAAGTAACTGCGGTAGCGGCGTCTATCACAACACAAGCGGCTCGTGTGAGCTTGTCTGTAAACTCTATTGTGTCTCGACGTACAGTGGAGTACAACGACGTACAAGCGACGTTGTGTAGCGGCTCGACCCCCCCAGAGGAAGTAGGGTAAATGGGCCTTACCGAGTTTTGTGGAGCAGCTCGTGACGAAGATGTGGTGTCCTCGGCTGCTGAAACGCCGTCCCTCCGGCGACTCGACCAGTGCGTTGGACGCTTCCCGTGCTGCACGCCAGGAGATGCCGCACCTAGCAGATTCGAGGAAGCCAGGTTGACAATGCGTACCACCGCAGTGGTGCGTGCGCATCAGTGGTAGACGTTGCTGTCGCGTGCTGCGTGCGCATCGTGCGCAAAAGTGGCACGACTCTCACAACCCAATTGTGTGACTGCGGCTGATCTGCGGCTGAAGCCGCCATGGGTGACGCTGCTGCTGCCGCGGTGCTGTAGTCAAATACGGCCTGCTGCTGTGGTAGCGCGTTCCGTGGAATCTGGCCTGCTTTGCTGCTGTAGTCTGAAGTCCGCTGCTGCTAATGCTAGAGCACTCTGTTGTTGCTGATGGTATAGTAGCGCTGCTGTAGTGTTGTCTCTGCTGCAGCTCTGCTTTGCTGTTGCAGCAGGCTACTGTTGATGCTATAGCAATCCGCTGTTGCAGATGCTATAGAAGCGCTGCTTCAGTGGTGTCTCTGTTGCTGCTCTGCTTTGCTACTGCAGCCGCTTTTCTCTGTTTCTCTGCTGATGTGCTCCTGGGCTGCCGTAGCTGCAGAGGCCGGCCGCTGAGAGATACGGTCGCTACCTGTTGTTTGGTGCGAGGCATGCATTGAGGCGGTAGCAGGGTTGGCAGCCTCCGTAGAGGTGACGGCTGCCGGCTGATGCCTGTCACTGGCATCGTGGAAGGAAGGTGTTGCGCAGGTGCCGAAGACAGTTCCCGAGCGGGACGGCAGCCGCAATGGGGTCTGTCGCCACGAGAGGCGAGGACGTGGTCCTTAAAGGACGGGCGGGAGACGGGCTGAGAGTGTGCCTCAATCTCCCCCTTTGCTACTTGGAGTTAGCCGCGTAGTTAACGACGGCGGTTCGGACATGCGATGCCAAGAGTGGCAGTCGCGGGTTTGGCCCAGAATGCGTGGACGGCAGGTCGATCCGCCACCCGTCTTCCACGTAACCTGCTCTGATACCAGTGTATCGTAGGGCCTAACTGCTATGGTAGCTTGCAAGGCAGAATATGCAAGGTGCAGGTCAAGCCATGGGATGGTTTACGCGGAAGTTTTGCGTGAGTGGACAAGTAACACGAGACACAAGCGACAGAGGTGTTACAGAAGCGAAAGAGGACGAGAGGCAGCGACCGAGCAAACGGCGAGCTCGCTCAAGCTCGTTGCCCTCATGGGTGTTGAATAGTCACCACTCGACCACTAAATTATTCCAGCCCCTGTCTAGTCCTGTTTGAGTGAGCACCCGGCGAGCATGCAATAAGTCCACACACAATCAAATTATATGCAAATTCAAGGTGCTTGTGCAATTCCCTACTGACTGAGCCAAGAAACTGTCTGACGCGAGTATCTAGGAGAATGTCTCTTTCTCCAGTGATCAGTCGCCTGCAACAGTGAGGTGAGTGTGCAACGAGGCCAGAGGTCACCTTGCGGCACTCAACACAAACCAACAATCTTTACAAAATAGCGCCTTGACCTTCTCAAAGCCCCCTGACTTCTTGGTGGAGCTTCTCAAAGCAGCCACTCACAGCGCGACCCCGCACACGTCGCTAGGCTCGAGTGCAGAGGACCCAACATATGTCTCATTGTGATTCTTGTCACCGTATGTTTGTGCTCGACACACTGGACACTTATCATTGAAGTACACTTACTCCTTGATAAAAATGATCTATTAGTCCCAATTCCTCGAATCGTCTCTTTTCCCGCACCTCGTCCTTGTGAACCACGGATGTTTCACTTGGTATTGAAGAAACATGAGGCCCGTGATGAAGGTCGGCAATGCACCAGTGCATTCTTGTCTCTTGCCTTGCTCATGAAGCAACCTGCCTGGCTGCTTGAGCATGGTGAAAGCGGGTGGGAGGATGGGGTTTATTGTTGCCAGACGGGGGTGGATGGGGTTTCTTGTTCTGCAAAAGTGTTGAATGGGATTTATTGTTGCGCAGTAAGGGCAATGAGTGACCGTTTTCTGATGACGGGTAGATGAGGATTTTCACCCAAAGGCAGAGGGCGGAAAGTGGACATTATGATTTGGGCGAAATGTCTCATATATCCGTGCAAGCATGAACATAAGCCTGCCATATCTTCGAGTTAAATGATAACCACACCATACCCAAGCACTTAAATTTTATGTACGACATATCCACGGCGCTTACGATAACGTCGACGATATCCGTGCATGTTTGAAAATCGTTGACATATCTGGCATAATGTTAATTTTTGTCGAGTATGGATATGGCGTCAATTTTAGGGGATGTGAAATGACTTTTCGTCTCCGAACTACAGGGCTACGTCGGTGACAGTCGTCACCTCCGACTTTTGACGTCGTTGACGTGTACAAGTGACTTTGGTCACTGTGCTTTATGTACGTCGCCGACCAATGATGTCCCGTCATTTCAAATATAGTTTGATGCCCCCAAAATACTGGCCATCGTAAATCGGTGGTCTTACTATTTCGGCATAGAGACACCCGAACCGACTATTCATCGTTGGTGTTGTAGGACCCTTTTTGACCCTTTTTGACGAACACTACCTTTCATTGCGGGAGTTGACATCTTATCTCGTGCCAGTCTGGCACAAGCCTCGCTCGCAGGTAGGACATATGTTGAACAATCTCCGCGTCGTCGAGGTGCATGCTTTGACGTCGATACATCGAAGTGCATGCGGTCGAGGTATCGTGTTCTCCGAGGACGTCACTTTCCTCACGGAGAGAAGTGCCTCGTGTCACGTGCGCAATGTGGCACGAGTCATGTTGTCTATTCTTGACAGTTTCGCTACCGTTGGGTGCACCCTCTCGTGAGCTCTCAGTCAGTTTCGTCATACTGTTGTTTGCCTGTTTGCACTGTCAGAGCTCTCGTGAGCGGCAGAGGGACCGCAGCTATGGCGGACGCTTCTGCACCCGGTGAGAATGGGCATATCATGTATTTAGTCATGGAATTTTATACTGCATATCCACTTCGAAGATGGCGGCACAAATCAGCTGGGCACAGAGCCGTAGACGTCGCTCTCATGGCCCACCTCCAGTCACACCATCACGAGGCACCCCTTCAACGGTGCACAAGCAGCCAGGACTAGCGTCTCCTTCCCAAGTCCAAGTTTATGATGAGGACTTGGAGCGTCAACAGCAAGCACTTGTCCAAGTAATCTCCCCTGAACAGGTTGCAAAAAACACTCTACGTCTCAGTCGTGGGGCCCATGGCCATGGTAATGCATGGCGGTTGGTTGTTTACGATAACACCCCGGTTGACTGTCGCGTTGTTTCTAAGTGACCCTTGTTTTCTATGTGTTTTTGCGTGCAGGGTCCTCGGATGATGAGCCGGACGATGCGACCCCCAAAAGGCGCAAGACGACAGATAAGTTCCCGCCCGGCATGGTGTTTCCCACAATGGACGAAGCACGGGCCGCAGTTGTCGACTACGCCATAGCCAACCGCATGACCGTGCGGTGGCTTCGGAGTGAGAAGAATCATTTCGAGGCACGTTGTGGACAGTGGAAGGACAAGAAATGTCTGTGGTTGCTGAAGGCGCATGTGGACGCGAAGCATGGCAACGTCGTCGTCAGCCAATTCGTTGACGGCCACCACTGTGTGCCTGGCACAGGCCGTGGTGACCCTGCAAAAACAGTGCGATGGGTGAGTCGGCAGATTGCGTCCACGTTGAAGCGCAACCCCACGGCCAATGTGAAGACACTGGAGGCCGTAGTCAGGAAGAGCACTGGCAAGGAGGTGGACAAGAACACCCTCTATCGCGTCCGCTCGAAAACTCAGGAGCGGATAATGGGCCCCAAGGACAAGGCATGGTCACTCTTTCCGGTTTACTGCGAGGAGGTACGTACAACTACTTCTTTTGTACCACTTTTCATGCACTGCTGGTCGTTGGTTTACACTGCCGGTCTAACTGTTGAATGTCTTCTTGTCTAACTGCAGCTCATGCGTGTGGATCCCAACACCCACGCAGTCGCAGAGGCCACCAAGGACGGGGTCTTCCATCGGGCCTTTGTTGCCCCTGGTGCAACTATCCTTGGTTTTCAACACTGCCGCAGGATTCTAACCATGGACGGGACACACCTGAAAAACGGCCATAAGCAGGTTCTACTCATCTGCTGATTTTTCGATGCTAACGACAATGCGGTGCCGATGGCATGGGCGATGGTGAGCGGGGAGAACGATGACAACTGGAAGTGGTTTTTCTTCCACTTGTCTCTGGCTTACCCTACTGCTATGCAGGAAGGCACTGTGGTCATAAGCGACTGCGACAAGGGTCTACTGAACGCGGTGGCCGAGAAGCTGCCTGGAGCCCAACACAGCTACTGTGGTTGGCGCATGCACTGACAGAGGCGGAGTGGCAGAGGTGCGAGGAGCAACTACGCCGGGTCTCTACACGCGCGGTTGTCATGCTCTTGGGTGCCAACGGGGAAGGCGGGATCCCGAGGGAGCAGTGGAGCAGGTTGTACTGTCCCATTGGACGCGGCGGGCATAGCACGTCCAACGCCGCTGAATCATTGAACGCACGAATTGTCGAGGTCCGCAAACTTTTCCCCTTCTACTATTTTGTGGCGTTGTACACTTGGGTGCAGCGGCTACTTGCAGACCGCCGGAAGCTCAGCAAGCTTGTGAAGGGCCAGTTTGCACCAACCCCGGAGAAGCGCATGCTCAACGCGTCCGTGAGGAGCGTGGACTACGACGTGGAAGAAGAGGGTCCACACTCGGATACGGTGACAGGGCCGAGCAACCGACCGCGGCGGGTGAACGTGCAAGACAGGACGTGCACATGTGGTGCGTGGAAGGAGTGGAGGCAGTCGTGCGTGCATGCGTGTGCATTTTTTATTTGCAAGGGGGAAAATCCAGAGGCGCTCGTGGACGTGCATCACACACGCATGGCGTACCGGAGAACATACAACCATCCCATGCCAGGGGTGAATCCCGTCCACCTGAAACACCCAGAATACAAGCAGTGGAGATAGTCGGGGCTCAAGCGTGGACCAGGTCGTCCCAAGAGTGCAAGGTGGGAGCGGGAGGATCGGCGGAAGAAGAACTACATCTGCCCCCAGTGTGGTGTGAAAGGGCACACAAAGAAGAAGTGCACGAACCCTCCTGCAGTCAGTGGTGCGGCAGCAGCAGTAGCAAACGCCCTGCTGCGTCGACTAGAACGCACCAACGCTGCCATCGCAGCAGAAACAGCAGCCAGACGCTTTCCTTGCGTGCCTACAGGTGAAGGAGGGGCTACCAGTCAGGCTGGAGCCCAACCCATGGACCGGTGGGACAGAGGGTGCTGAGGACACAGAGGCGGGTGCCATTGGGACCGGGTGGGCAGCTGCACGGGCGGAAGCTCACAGTGCTGCAGCCGGGACTGCAAACATGCAAGGACCAAGCCTTGCCGGGTTCAACACTGCAAGAGCTGCAGCAGCTGCTGCAGCTGCTACACCACTTGGGCAAGCAAGTGCCACGGGTGGACGCGCAAGTGCAGCCGCAACTGCACAAGCACTGGGAGGTGCGGCAGCAGCAACTGGTGCACGTGCAGGACCACTGTATGATCCAGAGAACGACAACACATATGACTCCGGTGAAGAGGAGGTCTACGACCCCGAGAGGTACATTTTGGATGACTCAGACGAGGAGGAAGAGGACGAGGACAGGTACGAGGACCTAAGGGAGCAACATGAGTGGGAGCGTCGTGAGGAGATGTACCAACAGGCAGCAGCCGTGCAGGATGCCTGTCGCGTCGAAGAGCAGTGGGACGACGAACCCGACGACATGGAGGACTACACGTACATGTAAGTCGAGTACTTGGTCCTTCCCATACATGTGAACTACGTTGTTTTCCTACTCAGTGTGTCTGTTATTTCTTTTTTACCCCCAGTGCTAATGTTCTACCACTTGTCCATGCAGGTGAGGGAGCTTCCATGACTGTTTCAAGAAAGCAAGCAACTGTGTGGTGCGGGTCATACCGCACATCGCCAAGACATGGAGGGGGCAGACAGGCAGCAACTACAGGAAGACATGGAGGGGCGGCTCAGAAATGATGTGGCACAACACATGGGAAGCCCCTACTTCAGTAGTGGTGTTTGGTAGAGGACCATGTCATGGTGGGGCGGGTCAGACAACATATGCCCCTAGTCCAGCAGTTGTCCTCATTTGTTGTTCTGTTGGACATGTATGCGATTAATTTGAATGGAAAATTTCCTCCATGTCCATGATTTGTGGGTATGACGTGCAAATGTTTCCTGGAATAATAGCGATGTATCCATGGAAGAAATTCGAGAAGCATTTGAACAAGAAGCCAGGCTCATTCTTTCTCCTCTTTCCATGTTGTTTGTTTAAGGTGGTACACTCTGTTCAACACTTGTATGCAAGCCAGAGCATAGAGACTATGGAACATGCTGACTGCACAATGGGACAGCCAGTAGTCCTGTCCTTCCTGGCTGAAGTGTGTACCACGTATGTCTTCTTCAAGTTGTGGCCCAGTGGGGGACGTACTCAAGTCACCAAAGTGTACTACTACACATGTCCAGCAGAAGAAGACTCTTCAACTGCTTCAAATGGTGAAGCGGAAGAGAACGAGGAGGCAAATGACACGTTTTATGATGTTGACAGCAACACGGAGTACGAAGACTGTGCTGAAGACTTCGACGTTGAGGAAGCCCAAGACTGCTGCCAGCCAGGCCAGTTGTGTCCTGTTTGTAACATAATAATTTGGCTGTATTCCCTTCCGGACGGAGTTGTTATATGCCCGTCGTCGCGATCGATAGATCCGCGGTGCCCAATGTCGAAAACGACCCGCACGCGGTGTCCAGAGTCGAAAACGGAAAAGACGCGCTGCCCATAGTCGGAAAAATGATGACAGCGGTGCCCATGTTTTTCGACGCGCGAGCGAAAACGGGCACGGCTGATATATATTTCATGTATATCTCACTTTTGACATGTTTTTTGACATCGAGCTTCGCCGGTCGTCGCAAGCTCGCAGGAGGAGTTTCGCGCCGAAACCTCCCTACGAGCTCGCGATGACCCTGCCCAACCCCCCAAACCTACGACAAACCAGGGGGTTTGTCGTAGGTTTGGGGGGGTTTGCAGGATGCGGCGCACGCTGGGCATCTGCCGGGCCCCGC
>SZWC01008160.1:90600-102550 GCA_023375785.1 Penium margaritaceum
AGCACAGCACAGCACAGCACAGCACAGCACCGCACAACACAACACGGCAAAGCACCACAGCACAGGACAGCAGCACAGCACAGCACAGCACAGCACAGCAAAGCAAAGCAGCACCAGTGGAAAGGACAGCATAAGACAGCACAGGACAGCACACCACGGCACAGCACAGCACAGCAGCACAGCACAGCACAGCACAGCACGGCACAGCACAGCACAGCACGGCACAGCACATGCAAGTTGCATGTGCTGTGCATGCATGATGCAACACAAGCACCACACACGCACGCACGCAGAGCCGAAGCAACATTGAGAAGGAGACGCAGGGCTGGAGTGGAATGGACACCCGCAGGTCTCACTCTTACGGGCACATACACGCGCACGGAAATGGACGGACACAGACGCGGACTCGGAGACAGATACGGACACGGAGACAGGGGAGGCTTACGCACTGGCTGGGTCGTGGGCTCGGCGCTGAGGCTCACCTTGACACGAGGGTCTGCGGCGTAGAGGCTCAGACGATGAGCGTACGCCTGCGAACCTAGCTGAATCACCACGTCTCTGCCCATGCCCATGCCCGCTGTTCGATTTCCGACCGTCACGGTCGACTTGGCGGCCACGCCACGTCACGCAAGGGCACCCACTGGCACGCAAGGGCACCCACTGGCACGCAAGGGCACCCAAAGGCACGCAAGGGCACCCAAAGGCACGCAAGGGCACCCAAAGGCACGCAAGGGGGGGCGCAACGACGCCGGAATGCCTTTAGGTCCCTTCCGTTCCGTTGCAGAGGAGATTTCCCTCCCCAGCCTCCTGCAAGCTGGCACCGTTGAGACCCGTCCCGCTTCAAGCCTCCCTCACGGGCCGTGAGGAGGGCTTGAAGCACCGGCGCCGTGAGTGAGTCACGGTGCCAATCCGCCGGACCTCCACCACTCGACGGCATCAATCGAGAACGAGCTCATCCGAGCGGCTCAGTGGAGAAAGTGCCATTGCAAACCCGCGACTCCTCACGCCAGCTCCTCAAGGCGCTGGCGGGGCGCAGAGGCGCAAACGACGCCGCAAAAGGCGGAACCCAGAACCACCCCCAGAGGTGGTCAGCTCAGGCACGAGTCTATCTCCCAGGCCCGCTGCGAGGAGCCATGCTCCACAGACGAGGCGAGCTTCACGCAGCAGGGTCGGCGGGGTTATCGGGGTTCGGTTCGCCCTGACGTGCGAAGGGGGGCGAATGGGGGCCGCCGGCCCTCGACCACCCCGCCGGCCGGGGGGGGCCCTCCGCGTCGCGGACACTCGAGGCGGCGGAAAACTACAGGAGGGGACAGTCGAGGTTTGAACCCACGCCCTGTTACTGCTAGTGATTCTTGCATCATTCTTGGCGGGTTGCGATGTGGGGTCATTTCTAGAATTTTTGTGAGAACTCGCTCATATGACGAAATCCGCCACTGCACGGGTACATTTGGCGGCGATTATAGTGTGATGAACCGCTGATTAACTGGACATCGATGCCCCAGATTGCCTACGTGGTAGGCCTCCACGAACGTTGGAGAATCATTCCGTGAATTAACTCGCAAAATCACAACAAATGCCCAGAATTAAGACGTAATATCAAATTGTTACGTGAAATTGTGCTTCAGCCCAAATGGAAGTCCATCTACGATTGAAAAGCACCTATCAGAGCGAATGATTCATCCAACCATTTGCGACCGAAAAAGAACTATCTGAATCGTTGTTTCGCGTCGCAAGTCCCCATCAATGGGTTGGATGCCGCCCCTCAAAATCAGGACGTCGAACACTAATTTCGCGGAGTAAAGACCACGCGAAATCCAATTTTCCAAATCAGATTTACCGCTGATTCAAACAGGTGACCTCGAGGGCAGGGAATCAAAGAAGAATCATAAAACATTAAAAAAATCGAGCGGGACCGGTTGAAAACATAGAATCACTAGCACTAACAGGGCGTCGGATACTTGCCTTGGAGTGGTGTCTAACATCCTTGCCGCAAGGGAATGTGGATGCCGTTAAGTGGGAAATGCGATGTTGGCGCCTTAATGGGTTTGTTGTTGCCCGCTTTCTGAAGTGCGGTGGAGATGGTAGGTCCTCGCGTGTGTCAAAATGGAGCGGGACAATATAAAGGGCAAACTCACCTGAAGGCACGCGTTTGAAACGTATGTACATCGTTAATGTCAAGTCAACAAAAGTTGAAGAGGAGATGGCGACCTGAATCCAATGTGTCAGGGCAATGACGAATTTTTTCGAGGTCTCTCCCGTATGCTACATCTAGTATCAATTGGTGCATGCTCAGCACCAAACAGACAAAGGAGGCTGATGCACACGGAGCACTCTCTCAATCTGCGCCAAATCCTGGAAGAGACACATACGTACAGGATCCGCAAAACCAAGCTGGCGCCCAGTGGGAGGACTTAGCCGCTCCAATCTTGTCGGAGTAAACGGTTTTACCGTGTCTAACTACATCATTGGGCACATGATATCGCGCCAAATTTGCTTCGCTCACGTGTCTTTCTTGCCCAGATTCATTCGTTTTTTCCTAATAGATAACTTACAATATAGCGCCAAAACAAAGCGATTCAACGGCATCGAAAGCAACGCTTAATGGTAAAGAAGGGGCTTTTAAGACAACGTTGACAAATATGAAGACAATCCGCAAAAAGTTACAAACATGAATCTTTATTCGTTGTGATCATCATTCTTTTCAAAGCAACAATTAGTCCCAACTTTTTGAAGAGTAGCGATCGACAGCAAGATACTACCAACTGATGTTTCACCACTCTCTCTCTCTCTCTCTCTCTCACTCACTCACTCTCTCTCTCCCTCTCCCTCCCTCTCTCTCCCTCTCTCTTGCTCTCTCTTCCTCCCTGTCCTACCCTCCTCCCTCCCTCTCCCCCTCGCTCCCTCCCTCCCTCCCTCTTTCTTCCCTCCTCCTCCTCCTTCCTTCCCTCTTGTTGTCTGTCGACCCCCACGTCCCTCCCTCCCTCATTACTCTCCGCATTTTTGCTGTCCCTACCACCCTCCCTTCCTCCCTCTCTCCCTCCCTACCTCCCTCCCTCCCTCCCTCCCGCCAGACCCTACCTCCCACCCTCCCTCTCCCACCTCTCCCCTCCGTTCCTCGNCCACTCCCTCTCTCTCCCTCGCTCCCATCTTCGCTCCCTCCCCTTCCCCCAGATCCCATCCTCCCTCCTCCTCGATTCTATCCCCCCTCCCTCTCTCCCTTTATCACATACCCCTGCCTCCCTCTTCCCCTTGTTCTCTCCCCCTCTCACCCCTCTCTCCCTTGATCCCGTCCTCCCTCCTCCTCTTTCTCGCTGCCGTCCTCCCTCCTCTTCCTCGATCCCGGCCCTCTCTCCCTTGATCATGTTCCCCCTCCTCCTCTCCCCCAACCTTGTCCTACACCTCCCTCTTCCTTGATCTGCCTCCCCCATCCTCTTCTTACCCTCACCCTTGCTCCCATCCACCCCCTCTTTCTCCCTCCCTCCTATCCTCCCCCCCATTATCCTCAATCTCACCATTCCTCTCATTCCCCTCCTCCCTCTTCCTCCACCTCTTACTCCACATCATCATCACCGTCGCTATATTCACCTTCACCATCACCTCCCTCACCCACCATCTCTTGCTATCGGCTGCTGTGCCTCCCACCTCTCGCCATCATCATCATCATCTCCGTCCTCTTCATCGAAATCCTCTTCAACCTCATCGTTGACTTCCTCTTCGTCATCACCACCTTCATTTTCATCGTCTCCGAAACCGTCGTCGTCATTTCCAGTGTTATCTTTTTTCCCTCTTTTTTGTTGTTTTTGGTTGTTTATGCTATTCCATTGAAAAAGGTAATGAGACCCATTGTTGGGAGTCGCGTAGCTCGTAGTTATGCCACCTAGGACCACCCCTCCCCTCCCCACCCCTTCTCTCCTTCACTCCCATCCTCGTCCCTTCGCACCTCGGGTCCTCGTCATTCTTCTCTCCCTTCAACCTTTCCCCACTCAGTATCTCCTCCTTCAGTCTCTCTCTCTCTCTCTCTCTCTCTCTCTCTCTCTCTCTTTCTCTCTCTTGTCCTTTGTGTTCTTCCTCTCACTCTCCTCTTCTCTCCTCTCTACCATGACATCCTCCTTTGCTTCCACTCTTCCTTCCCTCCTCTCACTACCCATTCTCCCTTTCCCCTCTCCATCCTCTTCCCCTCACCGTACAGTCCTTCCCTTTCCTCCCTCCTTGCCGACTGCCCTCCTCCCCGACCCATTCTTCATCCCGCCGCCTCTCTCTCCTTGTCCTCGCGGCCCGCGTCTATCTAAACCCTCTTCCTCTCATCCCCCATCCTGCTTCTACTATGCCTCTTTCACCCACTTCTGGCAACAATGTCTGTGTCGCCCTCCCCTGTGGGTCCCTCGTGGTCTTCACAATGTGTCCCAAGTGACATTGTCCCCTCACAGCCTTCTCCCTTGCCTCCCTGCTCTCGCGGAACAGGTTGCTAGCCTAGCAACCCTTCATGCATCATCATGCCCTCCTTCCCTACTCTCGGCTGTGAATTTACTTACCGATATCGTCCGACTTACGTCCTCTCCTCCTCGTGCCTGCTCTCTCTCCTGACGCTGCCCACGATATTTTCAATACCCTCGTTATCATCCCGTCCATCCCAACCCAGTCCTCTCCTCATCATCCAACCCCTCCCCACCCCTCGCTCTTCGTCTCAACCTGCTCCACGGACATCCCCTCTCCCATCTCCATCCTCAACCTCTCCCACTCTCTTGAGGCCTCTCCTTCATCTCCTTCCTCCCCCGTCACCTCCACAACTCCCTCTTCACCCCCATCACCTAACACCACCTTTACTCCCACTCTCCCCCCTCTTCTCCCTCCTCTTCGACATGCCACTTCCGCCCCACCCTCGCCTCTCACCACCCCACCCTCCTCTCCTCTCTCCTCTTCTCATTCCTCGCCTCCATTTCCTCTAGGCCTGCCACCACCTCCATCCTCCACATCCTCTTCTCTCCCAACCCTCCCTCCTCTCTCCTCCTTTTCACTCCCAATTTCCGCTCGTGCTCGAAAACGGGCCCGCCAACTTCTTAATCGTGCCTCCCGTCCTCCTTCCTCGTCCCCTGCATCGGCCTGCCTTACGCCTCCACCTTCTCTTGAATCCTCCGTTTCTCCACCCGTCTTGACCGATCTTAATCATCGATTGATCACTCTCGTCCGCAACTTCCCTCCCCTCACCACCACCTACAGTCTTATATATTCCTCCATCTCCAACCTCTCAATCGAGGCTCTTCATGTTGTGATTGCTGACACCTCTGAGTGGCTATATTCTACCATTGCGCTTCATATTCCATGAACACCTTTGAGTAGGAGCATAGTCGCAATCTGTTACGAGAGCAACTGAACAAGGTCCATCAGCAACTGCAGTTGCTGCCTCCACCTCCTACAATTGTCATTGTCATCTTCCTCGTCATCATCATCGTCATCACCACCATCCTCATCATCTTCCTCGACACACTGAACAGCTTGACACCACAACTAAGGACTAGAATGGCGAGACCCTGCATTGCATGGGAGCCATGGTAACTCTATCCTTTTGCTTTTGTTGTCATGTTCAAGTGGTGAAGTATTGGTCGAGTAGAAAATAATGTCATGCGTGTCGGGCATTTGTGACCATTGCCCTGGTGAGGATTTTCGTACATCACAGCTTGATACTCCAACTAAGGGCTAGAATGGCGAGTCCCAGTACTGCATGGGAGCCATGGTAATTCTATCGTTTGCTTATGATGTCGTCTTAAAGTTGTTAAGTATTGGTCGAGTAATAAATAGTATGATGATTGTAGGGCATTCGCGACAAATGCCCATGTGAGGATTTCGGACATCGCAGCTTCCGTTCTTGGCCAAACATGTGGCCAGTTGATGATGTTTAGGATTGGTAGCATCCGTGTTAGGTCATCATGGTCCTCTACGTGGTGGCCGGATGTAGTTGCTAGAAAGTGATGTCCGGCCTCGTCAGTTTTCTGTTCCTTCTCAATCAACTTCTTCAGATTTACCAAACTCTTTGATCCTCCCCTCTTCTCAACAACAAATATGTAAAATGACAAATATTAACAAAGACAAATATGTAAAATGGCAAATATGTAAAATGGCAAATATGTAAAATGGCAAATATGTAAATTGACAACTATGTAAAATGGCAAATATGTAAAATGACAAATATGAAAAATGACAAATATGTAAAATGACAAATATGTAAAATGACAACTATGTAAATGATAAATATGTAAAATGGCAAATGTGCAAAATGACAAATATGTAAAATGAAAAATATATAACATGACAAATATGTAAAATGACAAATATGTAAAATGACAAATATGTAAAATGAAAAATATGGAATATGACAAATATGTAAAATGACAAATATGTAAAATGGAAAATATTTGAATGAAAAACATGTCAAATAACAAATATGTAAAATGACAATTATGTAAAATGATAAATATGTAAAATGACAAATATGTAAAATGACAAATATGTATCATGAAGAATATGTAAAATGAAAAATATGTCAAATGAAAAATATGTAAAATGACAAATATTTAAAATGACAAATATGTCAAATGAAAAATTTATAAAATGATAAAAATTTAGAATGAAAAATTTGTTAAATGACAAATATGTAAAACTGAAAACATGTAAAATGAAAAATATGTAAAATTAAGAATATGTAAAATGAAAAATATGTTCTTTTGTAAAATTATAAAAATCAAATATATATAAAATTACAAATATTTAAAATGACAAATATGTAAAATGACCAATATGTAAAATGAAAAATGTGTAAAATGACAAATATGTAAAATGACAAATATGAAAATGGAAAATATGTAAAATGACAAGTTTGTAAAATAAAAAATATGTAAAATGAAAAATATGTAAAATGAAAAATATGTAAAATGAAAAATATGTAGAAAGACAAATGTGTAAAATGAAAAATATGGAAAATGACAAATATGTAAAATCACAAATATGTAAAATGACAAACATGTGAAATGACAAATATGTAAATGGAAAAATATTTAAAATTAAAATTATGTAATATGACAAATATGTAGAATAAAAATTACGTAAAATGACAAATATGTAAAATGACAAATATGTATAATGCCAAATATGTAAAATGACAAATATGTTAAATTACAAACATGTAAAATTACAAATATTTAAAATGACAGTTATGTAGAATGATAAATATTTAAAATGGCAAATATTTAAATTGACAAATATGTGAAATGAAAAATATGTAAAATGACAAATATATAGAATGACAAATATGTAAAATGACAAATATGTAACATGAAAAATATGTATAATGACAAATATGTAGAATGACAATTATGTAAAATGACCAATGTGTAAAATTAAAAATATTTATAATGAAAAATATGTAGAATGACAAATATGTACAATGGGAAATATGTAAAATGTCAAATATGTAAAATGACAAATATGTAAAATGACAAATATGTAAAATGACAAATATGTTAAATGACAAATATGTAAAATGTCAAATATGTAAAATTACAAATATGTAAAATGACAAATATGTAAAATGACAAATATTTAAAATTAGAAATATGTAAAATGACAAATATGAAAAATGAGAAATATGTAAAATGATAAATATCAAAAATGAAAAATATATAAAATGAAAAATATGTAAAATGACAAACATGTAAAATGACAAATATGTAAAATGACAAACATGTAAAATGACAAATGTGTAAAATGACAAATATGTCAAATGACAAAAATGTAAAATGACAAATATGTAAAATGAAAAATATGCAAAATGACAAATATGTAAAATGAAAACTATGTCAAATGATAAATATGTAAAATGGAAAATATGTAAAATGACAAATAAAACCAAAAAAATAACTGCGTTGACAGTTACCTTTGTTGACAAGAATGGGGACCTCAACCTTGAAGAAGATCACCATGTTGAATTGCATCACGTCTCTTTTCTCCGCTCCTGGATTGCTGTTGGGAAAAGTCATAGCAATCTTCGACGACCACTCCTCCCATGAGTCCTCGGGGACCTCACTATCATCGACATGCTCTCCTCAACACCACTATCTAGACCACTCATATCGCTAGTCCTAACACATACGAAGAAGTTGTGAATGGTCCCCAGGCTTTGCATGAACTAGCTTCCTTCAAAGCTACCGCCACCTACACCGATGTTCCTCGTCCACCATAAACAAATGTGGTAGCAGGAAAATGAGTTTTTCGAGTCAAGAACCACCTAGACAAACATACATAATTCAAGTCTCAATATGTGGTGAAGGGTTCCTTGCAATGGTACGAAGCGGACTTCTTTGACACCTTCTCCCAACTGCCAGACTAACCACCCTATGAGCCCTCCTTCACATTATAGTTGCTCAGGACATGGAGCTGCATGCAATGGATGTCTCCACCACCTTCCTTCAAGACGATCTGCATGAAATCATCTACCTGGCATGTCCTCAATGATACACTCTAGAGAATCTTGACACTGTTTGGAAACTTCACCGACCGATTTACGGCCTCAAACCGTCATCTCGTGAATGGCATGCCAAACTTCGTGCAACCCTCCTTGATCTAGGCTTTACAGGTTCCACTACAGACCCTAGTCTGTTCCTACGCACTCGACCAGGTGTAATCTCCTACATTTTTGCCGATGATCTTGCTCTGGCTTCGACCAATCCTGGAGCTCTAGAGGAAACAAAAGCGGCGCTCCTTGGTCGCTTCACCATGAAGGATCTCGCAGAAGTGACCCACTACCTGGGGATTGACATTCAATGAGATCGAGAGAAACGCCTCATCACCCTTTCGCAAGAACCCTACATTGCCTCCCTCCTCAAGTACTTCGGACTTGAACACAGTGGGGGGCAACTACTCCCGTGACTGTAGATCACAAGCTTAAAGCACCAGCATACACAGTCATATCACCATCATCAGAGCCCTACCATAATGGTGGGATCTCTGATGTATGCGATGGCCTACACTCGACCTGACTTGTTTTCCCTCTCAGTTTGTTGTCACGGTATCTTACCAAGGGTAACTACAGTGACCAGCAGTGGAAAGCAGCAAAACGAGTGCTGCAGTATCTGGGTGAAACCTCGTCCTATTACCTTGAACTAGGAGGAACAAGACAAATAACCCTTGAAGGATATAATGACTCTTCTAGGAAGGATAACCAAGGCAACCGTAGATCCTCACAGGATTATGGATTTCATCTTGGCTCTGGCCTGATCAGTTGGCGGTCTACCCGATCATCCTCGGTCTCCCTGTCATCCCGTGAAGCAAACCTATGTGGAGGAACAATGGCCATTTAAGAAGGCTGGGTTGAAACACCTGTTGTAGGAACTTGGCTACCCACAGCCACTCCCTGTTCTGTGGTGTGACAACTAGAGCATGATTGCTTTCACGGAGAATCTCGTCTTTCATGCGCAGACCAAGGACATTGAGCTACGCAAATTTCTTCCTCTACGAGAAGGTGCAAGCCAAAGAGCTAGAGGTCCAACACGTGGTCTCCAAAGCCAACAGAGCAGACATCTTCACCAAGGCTCTTGACCAAGCACAACATGCCACCATGGTCTATCTTCTAGGTCAAAGGATTAAGGACACCTGAACATTATGCGCTGGTTCCGTTCATGGGGGGTGTCAGAAATTAAAGAAGAGAAACCAGCAAGGAGACCGGTACAACTCTGGAATCGTACTGAAACAATGAATCTGCACAAAGCTCAACGGACACGTATGTAGGGATTCATGCGTCCACAACAGCACGACCAAAGACGCAAAGAATGGCGATAACCGTGCCTCCGTACTACCATTAGCACATGACGCTCACCACTAGCGAACTAGCGCTTCCACCTCGCAGGGGTACTAGCAAGTGATGGATCACTACATTGTGTTAGCTAGGGCTATGTACTCTTTTCCTTCTGTCAATCTATGAATAAATCATTATTTCACAAACCGCCTCTGTCGTCTTCCATTGCTTCTCCTCTCTCATCCGCATCACTTAGCTCTGTGCTCTATGACTGAAAGACTTTGCTCCGATACCTGTGCTCCATTCCCCCGTAGAGGGAACATCTCCGAAGCGACATTAAAGTCTGACACTGTAGCCACACTCAGGTATAGTGATTGCTTGATTTTTCTTCCCAGGATCTTTTGAGCCTGTGGTAATGTGTTGTTCCCTCCAGGCGACAGTTTTTGTAACCTTCTGCATGCAGGGGGACCACACTTATCCTGGCACAACGCTGTTTGCGTTCATGTTCCGAGGATTCTCCCATTGAGAGGGAGTGTATGTATCTTCCCAGCTGGCACCTTGTTGACAACTTTTGTAGCCCAGGGGGAGTGTTAGTGTATGGGCTTTGAGCTGACTGATTGTCATACAATCTTGTGTAGCGAGAGCTTCCTAGTTTGTGCTGTTGGTTCTCCAACAGCTACATTACTTCTTCTATGACATGTATGGTGCATTCTAGCCGCTTAGTTCACCCATACATGTTTGATAGATTTTTCTCAGTGGTCAAGACCCGGCACTTGGTGGTTTGTGCCAGTGCTCCGGGAGATCCCATGGAAATTCAACGCATAGTCTCTGACAGGTTGTGCATTCTTTCTGCGGTCTTTTTCATCTGGGGCCCATCTTTCGAAAATATTGTGCTTGTGCAGAGCCCGCGTGCCGCCTTTTCTGAGCGGCTCGCGTAGTTACAGTTCCGGAGCCCTTGCGAACGGACCCCTGCCGCGAAGAATGCCGGCTGCTTCGCTAGTTCGCTCGCGAGGGAGGGAAAACGATGACGTCTGATCGAAATTGCGCGTGCACAACGTGGAGATGACCCGGCCGAGGACGGCCCACTGATTATTTTTCTTGCAAATGCCAGTGGATTATAGCGTGCAAGACAAACACAAATGGCAACCCGGTAAGTCAGTGATAAGAAACGTACACATCAGTATGTTGAAAATTTAACATAGATATTATTGTGAACTATGATTTATTAACTTTCAATAATTTATGAACTGTAATTTTAAATCGTTTCTGAACTTTTTGTGTGGGTGTTTGAAAAGACGAGATTTCACTATGGTGTTATCAATTTTTTTGTATTTTTCTTGCTCATATGACCCTGAATCCAACACAAAAGTGGCTCAAAACATGAATATTTTTACCACACGGCACGAACATCATAGACTGAACTGAAAATAAATATTGAACTCTGTTCATTTTGGCACGAACAAAACTCTTCATATGGTCGCATTACTGATTCAGTCTCCCCCAATGATTATGTAATAACAAAATCAAAGTTAACTAGGGTAATAGGTCCTCAAAAACTATTTTCAATATTTTAATTCCAAGCTCATGTACTATTAATGCACATTTTCATGCATAATAAACAACTACATGATGGGGTGCCTCGTTGTATATTATTGGAGAAATTATATCACCAAATTTCTCTAATTTCTAGCGATCTTTCATGAATGGCTTAAACCATTTCATGAGATTGAAGCAGTTCAACCCCTTAAAATCATTTAACACTGACATACTACATGTGTGGTTGTCAACAATGTACTCCTTACAAAACGCCTTTTTTTCAAAACTTCACAATAGCTGGCAGTAATGTCTACATGTATATCTAAATCTACATACATATCTCTATATTTATATGTATCCGTATCTATATCTATATCAAGATCTATATATCTGTATCCATATCTTTGTCTATATATATCTATATCTATATCCATATCCATGTCTAAATCTATATCTATATCTATATCTATATATATATCTATATCTATATCTATATCTATATCTATATCTATATCTATATCTATATCTATATCTATATCTATATCTATATCTATATCTATATCTATATATATATCTATATCTATATCTATATCTATATCCATATCTATATCTATATCTATATCTATATCT
>SZWC01008161.1:7842-21586 GCA_023375785.1 Penium margaritaceum
CCAGAGTTGTGCCAGAGTTGTGCCAGAGTTGTGCCATAGTTGTGCCAGAGTTGTGCCAGTGTTGTGCCAAAGTTGTGCCAGATTTTTGCCACTGTTGTGCCAGAGTTGTACCAGAATTATGCCAGAGTTGTTCCAGTGTTTTGCCAGATTTGTGCCAGAGTGGTTTCAGAGTGGTGCCAGGGCTGTGCCAGATTTTTGCCAGAGTGTGCCAGAGTTGTGCCAGAGTTGTGCCAGAGTTGTGCGAGAGTTGTGCCACAGTTGTGCCAGACTTGTGCCAGACTTGTGCCAGACTTGTGCCACACTTGTGCCACACTTGTGCCAGAGTTGTGCCAGTGTTGTACCAGAGTTGTTTTGCCAGAGTTGTGCTTGTGTTGTGCCAGGGTTTTTCCAGAGTTTTGCCAGAGTTTTGCCCGAGTTGTGCCAAAGATGTGCCAGAGTTGTGCCTGAGTTGTGCCTGAGTTGTGCCAGAGTTGTGCCAGAGTTGTGGCAGAGTTGAGCTAGAGTTGAGCCAGAGTTATGCAAGAGTTGTGCCAGATTTTTGCCAGAGTTGTGCCAAAGTTGTGTCAGGGTTGTTCCAGGATTGTGCAAAAGTTGTGCCAGAGTTGTGCAAAAGTTGTGCCAGAGTTGTGCCAGAGTTGTTCCAGTGTTATAGTAGAGTTGTGCCTGAGTTGTGCCAGAATTGTGCCAGAGTTGTGCCAAAGTTGTGCAAGATTTCTGCCAGAGTTTTACCAGTGTTTTCCCAGAGTTGTGCTTGTGTTGTGCCAGAGTTTTTCCAGAGTTTTGCCAGAGTTGTGCCAGACTTTTGCCAGAGTTGTGCCAGATTTGTGCCAGAGTTGTACCAGAGTTGTTCCAGAGCTGTGGCAGAGTTGTGCCAAAGTTTTGCCAGAGTTGTGCCAGAGTTGTTCCAGAGTTGTGCCAGTGTTGTGCCAGAGTTTTTCCAGAATTGTGCCAGAGTTGTAGCAGGGTTGTGCCAGAGTTGTGCCAGAGTTGTGCCACAGTTGTGCCAGAGTTGTGCCAGAGTTGTGCCAGGGTTGTGCCAGAGTTATGCCAGAGTTGTGCCACAGTTGTGCCAGAGTTGTGCCAGAGTTGTGCCAGGGTTGTGCCAGAGTTATGCCAGAGTTGTGCCACAGTTGTGCCAGAGTTGTGCCAGAGTTGTGCCAGGGTTGTGCCAGAGTTATGCCAGAGTTGTGCCACAGTTGTGCCAGAGTTTTGCCAGAGTTGTGCCAGACTTGTGCCAGGGTTGTGCCAGAGTTGTGCCAGAGTTGTGCCAGAGTTCTGCCAGAGTTGTGCTAGAGTTGTGCCAGAGTGATGCAAGATTTGTGCCAGAGTTGTGCCAGGGTTGTGCCAGAGTTGAGCCAGAATTGTGCCAAAGTTGTGCCAGAGTTGTGCCACTGTTGTACCAGAGTTGTGCAAGAGTTGTTCCAGAGTTGTGCCAAAGTTGTGCGAGATTTTTCCCAGAGTTTTGCCAATGATTTTGCCAGAGTTGTGCTTGTGTTGTGCCAGGGTTTTTCCAGAGTTTTGCCAGAGTTGTGCCAGAGTTGTGCCAGAATTGTGCCAGATTTGTGCCAGAGTTGTACCAGAGTTGTTCCAGAGCTGTGCCAGAGTTTTGCCAGAGTTGTGCCAGAATTGTTCCAGAGTTGTGCCAGAGTTGCTCCAGAGTTGTGCCAGTGTTGTGCCAGAGTTGTTCCAGAGTTGTGCCAGAGTTATGCAAGAATTGTGCCAGAGTTGTGCCAGAAGTGTACCAGAGTTGTGCCAGAGTTGTGCCAGGGTTGTACCAGAGTTGTGCCTGAGTTGTGCCAGAGTAGTGCCAGAGTTGTGCCATAGTTGTGCCAGAGTTGTGCCAGTGTTGTGCCAAAGTTGTGCCAGACTTGTGCCAGTGTTGTCCCATAGTTGTACCAGAGTTGTGCCATAGTTGTTCCAGAGTTTGGCCAGATTTGTGTCAGAGTTCTACCAGAGTTGGGCCAGATTTGTGTCACAGTTCTACCAGAGTTGGGCCAGAGCTGTGCTAGATTTTTGCCAGAGTTGTGCAAGAAATGTGCCAGAGTTGTGCCAGAGTTGTGCTAGAGTTGTGCCAGAGTTGTGCTAGAGTTGTGTCAGAGTTGTGCCTGGGTTGTGCCAGAATTGTTCCAGTGTTGTGCCAGAGTTGTACCAGAGTTGTGCTAGAGTTGTGCAAGAGTTGTTCCAGAGTTTTGCCAGAGTTTTGCCTGAGTTGTGCCAAAGATGTGCCAGAGTTGTGCCTGAGTTGTGCCTGAGTTGTGCCAGAGTTGTGCCAGAGTTGTGGCAGAGTTGAGCTAGAGTTGAGCCAGAGTTATGCAAGAGTTGTGCCAGATTTGTGCCAGAGTTGTGCCAATGTTGTGTCAGAGTTGTTCCAGGATTGTGCAAAAGTTGTGCCAGAGTTGTGCAAAAGTTGTGCCAGAGTTGTGCCAGAGTTGTGCCAGTGTTATAGCAGAGTTGTGCCTGAGTTGTGCCAGAATTGTGCCAGAGTTGTGCCAAAGTTGTGCAAGATTTGTACCAGAGTTTTACCAGTGTTTTCCCAGAGTTGTGCTTGTGTTTTGCCAGAGTTTTTCCAGAGTTTTGCAAGAGTTGTGCCAGACTTTTGCCAGAGTTGTGCCAGATTTGTGCCAGAGTTGTTCCAGAGTTGTTCCAGAGCTGTGGCAGAGTTGTGCCAGAGTTTTGCCAGGGTTGTGCCGAAGTTGTTCCAGAGTTGTGCCAGTGTTGTGCCAGAGTTTTTCCATAATTGTTCCAGAGTTGTAGCAGGGTAGTGCCAGAGTTGTGCCAGAGTTGTGCATGAGTTGTGCCAGAGTCGTGCCAGAGTTGTACCAGAGTTGTGCCAGAGTTGTGCCAGGGTTGTGCCAAAGTTATGCCAGAGTTGTGCCACAGTTGTGCCAGAGTTTTGCCAGAGTTGTGCCAGACATGTGCCAGGGTTGTGCCAGAGTTGTGCCAGAGTTGTGCCACAGTTGTGCCAGAGTTGTGCCAGGGTTGTGCCAGAGTTATGCCAGAGTTGTGCCACAGTTGTGCCAGAGTTGTGCCAGGGTTGTGCCAGAGTTATGCCAGAGTTGTGCCACAGTTGTGCCAGAGTTGTGCCAGGGTTGTGCCAGAGTTATGCCAGAGTTGTGCCACAGTTGTGCCAGAGTTGTGCCAGGGTTGTGCCAGAGTTATGCCAGAGTTGTGCCAGAGTTGTGCCAGAGTTGTGCCAAAGTTGTGCAAGATTTTTCCCAGATTTTTGCCAATGATTTTGCCAGAGTTGTGCTTGCGTGTGCCAGAGTTTTTCCAGAGTTTTGCCAGAGTTGTGCCAGAGTTGTGCCAGAGTTGTGCCAGATTTGTGCCAGAGTTGTACCAGAGTTGTTCCAGAGCTGTGCCAGAGTTTTGCCAGAGTTGTGCCAGAATTGTGCCAGAGTTGTGCCAGAGTTGTTCCAGAGTTGTGCCAGTGTTTTGCCAGAGTTGTTCCAGAGTTGTGCCAGAGTTATGCAAGAATTGTGCCAGAGTTGTGCCAGAGGTGTACCAGAGTTGTGCCAGAGTTGTGCCACGGTTGTACCAGAGTTGTGCCAGAGTTGTTCCAGTGTTTTTCCAGTGTTGTGCCATAGTTGTACAGAAGTTGTGCCAGAGTTGTGCCAGAGTTGTACCTGAGTTTTGCCAGAGTTGTTCCAAAGTTGTGCCAGAGTTGTGCCAGAGTTGTGCCAGAGTTTTGCCAGAGTTGTGCCTGAGTTGTGCCAGAGTTGTTCCAGAGTTGTGCCATAGTTTAGCCAGAGTTGTGCCAGTGTTGTGCCAAAGTTGTGCCAGACTTGTGCCAGTGTTGTCCCATAGTTGTACCAGAGTTGTGCCAGAGTTGTTCCAGAGTTTGGCCAGATTTGTGTCAGAGTTCTACCAGAGTTGGGCCAGAGCTGTGCTAGATTTGTGCCAGAGTTCTGCCAGAGTTGTTCCAGAGCTGTGCCAGTGTTCTGCCAGAGTTGTGCCTGCATTTTGAAAGAGTTGTGCCAGTGTTGTGCCAGAGTTGTTCCAGAGTTGTGTCAGAGTTGTGCAAGAGTTGTGCCAGAATTGTGCCAGTGATGTGCCAGAATTATACCAGAGTTGTGCAAGAGTCGTGCCAGAGTTGTTCCAGAGTTATGCCAGAGTTGTGCCAGAGTTGTGTTAGGGTTGTGCCAGAGTTTACCATAGTTGTGCCACAGTTGTGCCAGAGTTCTGCCAGAGTTGTGCCAGAGTATTGCAAGAGATGTGCCAGAATTGTGCCAGAGTTGTGCAAGAGTTGTGTCAGAGTTTTTGCAGGGTTGTGCAAGGGTTGTGCCAGAGTTGTGCAAGTGTTGTACCAGAGTTGTGCCTGGGTCGTGCCAGAGTTGTGCCAGAGTTCTGCCAAAGTTGTGCAAGGATTTTGCCAAAGCTGTGCCAGTGTTTTGCCAGAGTTGTGCTAGTGTTGTGCCAGATTTTTTCCAGAGATTTGCCAGAGTTGTGCTAGACTTGTGCCAGACCTGTGCCAGATTTGTGCCAGAGTTGTACCAGAATTGTTCCAGAGTGTGCCAGAGTTGTGCCAGAGTTGTGCCAGAGTTGTGCCAGAGTTGTGCCAGAGTTGTGCCAGAGTTGTGCCAGAGTTGTTCCAGAGTTGTGCCAAGTTTTGCCAGAGTTGTGCCAGCGTTGTGCCGGAGTTGTGCCACAGTTGTGCCACAGTTGTGCCACAGTTGTGCCACAGTTGTGCCACAGTTGTGCCACAGTTGTGCCACAGTTGTGCCACAGTTGTGCCACAGTTGTGCCACAGTTGTGCCACAGTTGTGCCACAGTTGTGCCACAGTTGTGCCACAGTTGTGCCACAGTTGTGCCACAGTTGTGCCACAGTTGTGCCACAGTTGTGCCACAGTTGTGCCACAGTTGTGCCACAGTTGTGCCACAGTTGTGCCACAGTTGTGCCACAGTTGTGCCACAGTTGTGCCACAGTTGTGCCACAGTTGTGCCACAGTTGTGCCACAGTTGTGCCACAGTTGTGCCACAGTTGTGCCACAGTTGTGCCACAGTTGTGCCACAGTTGTGCCACAGTTGTGCCACAGTTGTGCCACAGTTGTGCCACAGTTGTGCCACAGTTGTGCCACAGTTGTGCCACAGTTGTGCCACAGTTGTGCCACAGTTGTGCCACAGTTGTGCCACAGTTGTGCCACAGTTGTGCCACAGTTGTGCCACAGTTGTGCCACAGTTGTGCCACAGTTGTGCCACAGTTGTGCCACAGTTGTGCCACAGTTGTGCCACAGTTGTGCCACAGTTGTGCCACAGTTGTGCCACAGTTGTGCCACAGTTGTGCCACAGTTGTGCCACAGTTGTGCCACAGTTGTGCCACAGTTGTGCCACAGTTGTGCCACAGTTGTGCCACAGTTGTGCCACAGTTGTGCCACAGTTGTGCCACAGTTGTGCCACAGTTGTGCCACAGTTGTGCCACAGTTGTGCCACAGTTGTGCCACAGTTGTGCCACAGTTGTGCCACAGTTGTGCCACAGTTGTGCCACAGTTGTGCCACAGTTGTGCCACAGTTGTGCCACAGTTGTGCCACAGTTGTGCCACAGTTGTGCCACAGTTGTGCCACAGTTGTGCCACAGTTGTGCCACAGTTGTGCCACAGTTGTGCCACAGTTGTGCCACAGTTGTGCCACAGTTGTGCCACAGTTGTGCCACAGTTGTGCCACAGTTGTGCCACAGTTGTGCCACAGTTGTGCCACAGTTGTGCCACAGTTGTGCCACAGTTGTGCCACAGTTGTGCCACAGTTGTGCCACAGTTGTGCCACAGTTGTGCCACAGTTGTGCCACAGTTGTGCCACAGTTGTGCCACAGTTGTGCCACAGTTGTGCCACAGTTGTGCCACAGTTGTGCCACAGTTGTGCCACAGTTGTGCCACAGTTGTGCCACAGTTGTGCCACAGTTGTGCCACAGTTGTGCCACAGTTGTGCCACAGTTGTGCCACAGTTGTGCCACAGTTGTGCCACAGTTGTGCCACAGTTGTGCCACAGTTGTGCCACAGTTGTGCCACAGTTGTGCCACAGTTGTGCCACAGTTGTGCCACAGTTGTGCCACAGTTGTGCCACAGTTGTGCCACAGTTGTGCCACAGTTGTGCCACAGTTGTGCCACAGTTGTGCCACAGTTGTGCCACAGTTGTGCCACAGTTGTGCCACAGTTGTGCCACAGTTGTGCCACAGTTGTGCCACAGTTGTGCCACAGTTGTGCCACAGTTGTGCCACAGTTGTGCCACAGTTGTGCCACAGTTGTGCCACAGTTGTGCCACAGTTGTGCCACAGTTGTGCCACAGTTGTGCCACAGTTGTGCCACAGTTGTGCCACAGTTGTGCCACAGTTGTGCCACAGTTGTGCCACAGTTGTGCCACAGTTGTGCCACAGTTGTGCCACAGTTGTGCCACAGTTGTGCCACAGTTGTGCCACAGTTGTGCCACAGTTGTGCCACAGTTGTGCCACAGTTGTGCCACAGTTGTGCCACAGTTGTGCCACAGTTGTGCCACAGTTGTGCCACAGTTGTGCCACAGTTGTGCCACAGTTGTGCCACAGTTGTGCCACAGTTGTGCCACAGTTGTGCCACAGTTGTGCCACAGTTGTGCCACAGTTGTGCCACAGTTGTGCCACAGTTGTGCCACAGTTGTGCCACAGTTGTGCCACAGTTGTGCCACAGTTGTGCCACAGTTGTGCCACAGTTGTGCCACAGTTGTGCCACAGTTGTGCCACAGTTGTGCCACAGTTGTGCCACAGTTGTGCCACAGTTGTGCCACAGTTGTGCCACAGTTGTGCCACAGTTGTGCCACAGTTGTGCCACAGTTGTGCCACAGTTGTGCCACAGTTGTGCCACAGTTGTGCCACAGTTGTGCCACAGTTGTGCCACAGTTGTGCCACAGTTGTGCCACAGTTGTGCCACAGTTGTGCCACAGTTGTGCCACAGTTGTGCCACAGTTGTGCCACAGTTGTGCCACAGTTGTGCCACAGTTGTGCCACAGTTGTGCCACAGTTGTGCCACAGTTGTGCCACAGTTGTGCCACAGTTGTGCCACAGTTGTGCCACAGTTGTGCCACAGTTGTGCCACAGTTGTGCCACAGTTGTGCCACAGTTGTGCCACAGTTGTGCCACAGTTGTGCCACAGTTGTGCCACAGTTGTGCCACAGTTGTGCCACAGTTGTGCCACAGTTGTGCCACAGTTGTGCCACAGTTGTGCCACAGTTGTGCCACAGTTGTGCCACAGTTGTGCCACAGTTGTGCCACAGTTGTGCCACAGTTGTGCCACAGTTGTGCCACAGTTGTGCCACAGTTGTGCCACAGTTGTGCCACAGTTGTGCCACAGTTGTGCCACAGTTGTGCCACAGTTGTGCCACAGTTGTGCCACAGTTGTGCCACAGTTGTGCCACAGTTGTGCCACAGTTGTGCCACAGTTGTGCCACAGTTGTGCCACAGTTGTGCCACAGTTGTGCCACAGTTGTGCCACAGTTGTGCCACAGTTGTGCCACAGTTGTGCCACAGTTGTGCCACAGTTGTGCCACAGTTGTGCCACAGTTGTGCCACAGTTGTGCCACAGTTGTGCCACAGTTGTGCCACAGTTGTGCCACAGTTGTGCCACAGTTGTGCCACAGTTGTGCCACAGTTGTGCCACAGTTGTGCCACAGTTGTGCCACAGTTGTGCCACAGTTGTGCCACAGTTGTGCCACAGTTGTGCCACAGTTGTGCCACAGTTGTGCCACAGTTGTGCCACAGTTGTGCCACAGTTGTGCCACAGTTGTGCCACAGTTGTGCCACAGTTGTGCCACAGTTGTGCCACAGTTGTGCCACAGTTGTGCCACAGTTGTGCCACAGTTGTGCCACAGTTGTGCCACAGTTGTGCCACAGTTGTGCCACAGTTGTGCCACAGTTGTGCCACAGTTGTGCCACAGTTGTGCCACAGTTGTGCCACAGTTGTGCCACAGTTGTGCCACAGTTGTGCCACAGTTGTGCCACAGTTGTGCCACAGTTGTGCCACAGTTGTGCCACAGTTGTGCCACAGTTGTGCCACAGTTGTGCCACAGTTGTGCCACAGTTGTGCCACAGTTGTGCCACAGTTGTGCCACAGTTGTGCCACAGTTGTGCCACAGTTGTGCCACAGTTGTGCCACAGTTGTGCCACAGTTGTGCCACAGTTGTGCCACAGTTGTGCCACAGTTGTGCCACAGTTGTGCCACAGTTGTGCCACAGTTGTGCCACAGTTGTGCCACAGTTGTGCCACAGTTGTGCCACAGTTGTGCCACAGTTGTGCCACAGTTGTGCCACAGTTGTGCCACAGTTGTGCCACAGTTGTGCCACAGTTGTGCCACAGTTGTGCCACAGTTGTGCCACAGTTGTGCCACAGTTGTGCCACAGTTGTGCCACAGTTGTGCCACAGTTGTGCCACAGTTGTGCCACAGTTGTGCCACAGTTGTGCCACAGTTGTGCCACAGTTGTGCCACAGTTGTGCCACAGTTGTGCCACAGTTGTGCCACAGTTGTGCCACAGTTGTGCCACAGTTGTGCCACAGTTGTGCCACAGTTGTGCCACAGTTGTGCCACAGTTGTGCCACAGTTGTGCCACAGTTGTGCCACAGTTGTGCCACAGTTGTGCCACAGTTGTGCCACAGTTGTGCCACAGTTGTGCCACAGTTGTGCCACAGTTGTGCCAGAGTTGTAGCAGGGTTGTCGCAGAGTTGTGCCAGAGTTGTGCAAGAGTTGTGCCAGAGTTGTTCCAGAGCTGTGCCAGAGTTGTGCAAGAGTTGTGCCAGGGTTGTGCCAGAGTTGTGCCAGTGTTTTGCCAGAGTTTTGCCAGTGGTGTGCCAGAGTTGTACCTGAGTTGTGCCATAGTTGTCCCAGAGTTGTTCCTGAGTTTTGCCAGAGTTGTTCCAAAGTTGTGCCAGAGTTGTGCCAGTGTTTTTCCAGAGTTGTGCCAGTGTTGTGCCAGAGTTGTGCCAGAGTTGTTCCTGAGTTTTGCCAGAGTTGTTCCAAAGTTGTGCCAGAGTTATGTCAGAGTTGTGCCAGAGTTTTGCGAAAGTTCTGCCAGAGTTGTGCCAGAGTTCTGCCAGAATTATGCCAGAATTGGCCAAATTTGTGCCAGAGTTGTACCAGAGCTGTTATAGAGCTGTGCCAGAGTTGTGCCAGAGCTGTTATAGAGCTGTGCCAGAGTTGTACCAGAGCTGTTATAGAGCTGTGCCAGAGTTGTGCCAGAGTTGTGCCAGAGTTGTGCCAGAGTTGTTCCAGAGTTGTGCCTGAATTGTGCCAGAGTTGTGCCAGAGTTGTGCCATAGTTGTGCCAGAGTTGTGCGAGTGTTGTGCCAAAGTTGTGCCAGACTTGTGCCAGTGTTGTGCCAGAATTGTACCAGCGTTGTGCCAGAGTTTTTCTAGAGTTTGGCCAGATTTGTGCCAGAGTTGTGCCGAGTTGTGCCAGAGCTGTGCCCGATCTGCGCCAGAGGTCTGCCAGAGTTGTGCCAGTGTGGTGCCAGTGTTCTGCCAGATTTTTTCCAGAGTTGTGCCAGAGTTGTGCCGGAGTTGTGCCTGAGTTGTTCCAGAGTTGCACCAGAGTTGTGCCAGATTTTTCCCAGAGTTGTGCCAGAGTAGTGCCAGAATTGTGCCAGAGTTGTGCCAGAGTTGTGCCAGAGTTGTTCCAGAGTTGCACCAGAGTTGTGCCAGATTTTTCCCAGAGTTGTGCCAGAGTAGTGCCAGAATTGTGCCAGAGTTGTGCCAGAGTTGTGCCAGAGTTGTGCCAGAGTTGTGCCAGAGTTGGGCCAGAGTTGTGCCAGTGTTCTTCCAGTGTTGTGCCTGAGTTGATCCAGGATTGTGCCAGAGTTGTGCCAGAGTTGTACTAGAGTTGTGTTAGATTTGTGCCAGAGTTGTGCCAGAATTGTGCCAGTATTGTGCCAGGCTTGTGCCAGAGTTGTGCCAGAGTTGTTCCAGAGTTGTGCCAGACTTGTGCCAGACTTGTGCCAGAGTTGTTCCAGAGTTTTGCCAGAGTTGTGCCAGAATTGTGCCAGAGTTGTGCCAGAGTTGTGCCTGCGTTTTGCCTAAGTTGTGCCAAAGCTGTGCCAGAGTTTTGCCAGAGTTGTTCCATAGTTGTGCCAGAGTTATGCAAGAGTTGTGCCAGATTTGTGCCACAGTTGTGCCAGAGTTGTGTCAGAGTTGCTCCAGGGTTGTGCAAAAGTTGTGCCATAGTTGTGGAAAAGTTGTGCAAGAGTCGGTCAGAGTTGTGCCAGTGTTATACCAGAGTTGTGCCTTGTGCCAAAGTTGTGCAAGATTTTTGAAAGAGTGGTGCCAGTGTTTTCCCAGAGTTGTGCTTGTGTTTTGCCAGAGTTTTTCCAGAGTTTTGCCAGAGTTGTGCCAGAGTTTCAGAATGCAGGGACTTTCTCACCAACCTTCCGACGAAGAGATGGTGGTCCCTGACACCTACGACGGGATTTCTCAAGAAGCTCTCTGCGTCATGCTGGACGCCGCCGGCTCCTCCAAGACCCACGAAGCTATTGCGAAGGCCCTCCAACGCCGTCGCGAGAATCCCCGCTCTACTTCTGACTTGTTTTCCATCTCTCCAGATGCTCCAGAACCCCACCGTAATGCAGGACGTAAAGCGCTCCTCAACATGAAAGAACTTGCATCACAACTGGTGGAGGCCGATGACGACGTGGCCAAACTTCAGGACCTGAAGACGAAGGATCTCATCCCGCACTCCATTCGTCTCAAGACCCCGAAGTTTGACTGCCCCAAACGTCCTCAACGCCAAGCCGAAGCCAACGCCGTCTTCGCTGAAGAACACCGCAAGTACCTTGAGGTCCAGCGCGAGAACATGCTCAAGATGAAGGAAGTCCTGCGCACTGAGANCAAGGCTGACATCACCTGCAGCCGAGCAGAACTTCAACTTGAACTACAAGCTCTGGCCACAGAGCTCACGTCATCTTCTCTCACAGATTTTTTTGAGAACTTCATTGGCAACGAGTTTGCCATCTGGACTCAAAGGACTCTGGAAGAGTATGACACCAAAGTCAAGCTGATTTTCCGCCAGGCAGCAGAGAAGCTCACTATCCGCAAGGCCAAGGCAGCCGCTCTCAAGAAGACACGTGAAGCTGCGGAACTCAACGAGTCTGAGATGAAGATCGAGCCAACCATTGGCGAACTCTTCAACTCAGCCAAGATTTCCATCAAGGCCGAGCTGAAAGCAGAACTCAAGCGTGATCTCGCCAAGCCCAAGCCCAAGCCTGACCACAAGACTGCCTCGGCTGCCAAGAGTATTCTTGGCAAAGGCCCTCCACGCCAGAAGCAGCCGGCACAGCCCCGCCAGCAGCAGCAGAAGCCGAAGCCGAAGGCCAAGCCTCCAAGCGGCAAGAACAAGGGCAAGGGTAAGACCAGTGCAAAAAACGGCGGACCCGTCCAAGGAAAAGACAAGGGCAAGAAGCCCGCCTAGGCATTAACCCTGTCTCTTCTCTCGCCTTGAGGATTTTCTGTTCAAGGACTCCGTCACAGCTTCTGTCACGAATCACAAACTTGGGGATCCACAATCTGAGCTCCAGAACTTTGACTTCCAAGGAACTTCAAGCCTTGGGCCTCGGACTCAACTTTGTGTTCAAACCCCATTTCTTTTCTGATGACTTGGTTCAAAGCAGCCTTAAAGATCTGGCAAGGCAAACCCGCCTGGCAGTTCATTTTAAGGATTCGCCTCCCATGAGCCGTGACACTTTTTGGATTCCCAACCCCTCTTGGCAACCCCCTCCTGCTGGTCCAGAAGTTGAATTTGCCATTTCATGTCTTGAAGCAGATCTGAAGGAGATCACCTCCTCCACTCCTGTTCTCAGATCACGACAGAAACATCGGCATCTTCTCTTTACTATTCGGCAACTCCAAGCCGACCAGTCACTTGTGATTAAAGGATCAGACAAGAATCTTGGTATTACCGTCATGGACAGAGATCACTACATCCTTGAATGCCTAAAGCACCTTGAGGATGATGCATCCTATGTTCTAGAGCAGGCCAACCCAAGAGCTTCCCTTGCTGCCCTTGACCAGATCCGCCAGAATTTTTCTGGTGGAAATCTGCTCTCCTCACAGATCTGGACCTTCTTTTTCAGAGAACCACCGCACGGCTTCAAACCGTGCCCATTCTATGTCATCATGAAAGTGCATAAATCTCCAGCCGTGGGCAGACCCATTGCTGCCAGTCATTCTTGGGTCACTAATAATGTGTCTAAGTGGCTGGACTGGCAACTCCGCCAGCTAGTCACATCACAGCCCACTTACCTGCGTGACAGCACCTCTCTTCTCCTGGAACTTGACTGCTTGCATCTCAAGTCTGACTGTCTCATGGCCACTTATGATGTTGAGGCTCTATACCCAAGTATCCCACTAGACCGAGCATTCTACTACATTGAAGTGATGCTCAGGCAATCTGGGCACAGACTTGGGCCACTAGTTTCTCAACTTCTCAGATGGGTTATGACAAATAGTTTTGTAGAATTCCAAGGTAGAACATGGCATCAAATCAGAGGGACAGCAATGGGTACCCCATCGGCAGTTTGTTTCGCAGTCCTGTTCATGAGTTTTCTTGACAGGCTACTTGCACAAAAAACTCCAACTCAACCTGTCCTTCACCGGAGATACATTGATGACGGGTTCATCATATGGGATGGACCCCGCAGCGGTCTGCAGCACCTCCTTGAGACGCTCAACTCGCTTGACGACAACATCCGAATCAAGTACGACATCTCCGAACAAGAAGTTGTATTCCTTGACTTGCGCATCTTCAAAGGCGACAGATTTCTGAGGTCTGGTTTTCTGGACACCTCTACGTACCAGAAACCCATGAATCTCTATCTATACCTGCCCTTCCACAGCTATCACCCAATCAGCTGCAAACGCGCATTCATCTCGTCCGAACTACGAAGATACCTTCTTCAATGCTCTACTCAACGAGACTTCACCAACATCAAGACCAACTTCTTCCAACGACTTCGCGCCAGAGGATATCCTCCTCACTTCCTGTCCAAGATCTTCCCTCTCTGGACATTTTCTGCCCGTCAGAAACTCCTGCACTCCATCAAGCACAAGACACAACAAAGCCAGATTCAGAATGAGGACAAAGGTAAACCTCTCGTGCTGAAGACTCTGCTCACACCACGAGCCGAAACTCTGCACTTGAGGGGACTTCTTAGACGTTTTTCAAAATGTCTAAGAAAAATTTACCCTACCGTGTTCTCCTCTCGTTTCATTCTGGCCTGGCGTCTACCAAAAAAGCTGAAAAAATATTTGGTGCGGGCTCGACTCCCTGCTAACGCGCAAATTCGCGCACAAGCACTACACCGGACACTCCCAAGGTCCGATTCGGGAGCTCCACGGCGCGCGTAGTTCTCGCTACCTCTCTTTGCTGTTTTGTGTCACTACATATGCGTGAGAAACATCCATGTTTAGCATCGGCACTGAAGAAGGCTCATTCGAGCCGAAACTAGTTTGCCAACTGTTCTAAACTGTTTTTTTTCTCTCTCGCAAGTGACACTCTCAGCCAGAAATCTCTCGCAGCCACGAGATGCCCAATATCTCACCAGAGTTTTTCCAGAGTTTTGCCAGAGTTGTGCCAGACTTGTGCCAGAGTTGTGCTAGATTTGTGCCAGAGTTGTACCAGAGTTGTTGCACAGCTGTGCCAGAGTTGTGCCAGAGTTGTGCCAGAGTTGTGCCAGAGTTGTGCCAGACTTGTGCCAGAGTTGTGCCGGAATTGTTCCAGAGTTGTGCCAGTGTTGTGCCAGAGTTGTA
>SZWC01008161.1:95534-106416 GCA_023375785.1 Penium margaritaceum
GTTGTGCCAGAGTTGTGCCAGAGTTGTGCCAGAGTTGTGCCGGAGTTGTGCCAGAGTTGTGCCAGAGTTGTGTCAGAGTTGTGCCAGAGTTGTGCCAGAGTTGTGCCAGAGTTGTGCCAGAGTTGTGATAGAGTTCTGCAAGAGTTGTGCCAGAGTTCTGCCAATGTTGTGCCAGATTTGTGCAAGAGGTTTACCAGAGTTGTACCAGAATTGTGCCAGAGTTGTTCCAGAGGTGTGCCAGAGTTGTGCCAGAATTCTGCCAGAGTTGTGCCAGTGTTATGCCAGAATTGTACCAGAGTAGTGCTAGAGTTGTGCCATAGTTATGCAAGAGTCATGCCAGAGTTGTGCCAGAGTTGTGCCAGAGTTGTGCCAGAGTTGTGCTAGAGTTACACCGGAGTTGTGCAGAAGTTGTGCCAGAGTTGTGCCAGAGTTGTGCCAGTGTTGTACCAGACTTGTGCAAGAGTTGTACCAGAGTTGTGCCAGAGTTGTGCCAGAATTGTGCCAGAGTTGTGCTATATTTGTGCCATTGTTGTACAAGAGTTGTGCCAGAGTTGTGCCAGAGTTGTGCCAGTGTTGTACCAGACTTGTGCAAGAGTTGTACCAGAGTTGTGCCAGAGTTGTGCCAGAATTGTGCCAGAGTTGTGCTATATTTGTGCCATTGTTGTACAAGAGTTGTGCCATAGTTGTGCCAGAGATGTGCCAGAGTTGTGCCAGAGTTGTGCCAGAGTTGTGCAAGGGATGTGCCAGAGTTGTGCCAGAGTTGTGCCAGAGTTGTGCCAGAGTTGTGTAAGAGTTTTGCTAGAGTTTTGCCAGAGTTCTGCCAGAGTTTTGTCGGAGTTGTGCCAGAATTGTACCAAAGTTGCGCCAGAGTTGTGCCAGGGTTTTGCCAGAGTTAAGCCATAGTTGTGCTAGAGTCGTGCCAGAGTTGCGCCAGAGTTGTGCCAGAGTTGTGCCAGAGTTGTGCCAGAGTTGTGCCAGAGTTGTGCCAGAGTTGTGCCAGAGTTGTGCCAGAGTTGTGCCAGAGGTGTGCCAGAGTAGTGCCAGAGTTGTGCCAGAGTTGTGACAGACTTGTGCCAGAGTTGTGCCAGAGTTGTGCGAGGGTTGTGCCAGAGTTGTGCCAGAGTTGTACTAGAGTTGTGCCAGAGTTGTGCCAGAGTCGTGCCAGAGTTGTTCCATAGTTGTGCAAGAGTTGTGCCAGAGTTGTGCCAGAGTTGTGCCAGAGTTTTGCCAGAGTTGTGCCAGAGCTATGCCAGAGTTGTGCCAGAGTTGTGCCAGAGTTGTGCCAGAGTTGTTCCAGACTTGTGATAGAGTTCTGCAAGAGTTGTGCCAGAGTTCTGCCAATGTTGTGCCAGAGTTGTGCAAGAGGTTTACCAGAGTTGTACCAGAATTGTGCCAGAGTTGTTCCAGAGGTGTGCCAGAGTTGTGCAAGAATTCTGCCAGAGTTGTGCCAGTGTTATGCCAGAATTGTACCAGAGTAGTGCTAGAGTTGTGCCATAGTTATGCAAGAGTCATGCCAGAGTTGTGCCAGAGTTGTGCCAGAGTTGTGCCAGAGTTGTGCTAGGGTTACACCAGAGTTGTGCAGAAGTTGTGCCAGAGTTGTGCTAGAGTTGTGCCAGTGTTGTACCAGACTTGTGCAAGAGTTGTACCAGAGTTGTGCCAGAGTTGTGCCAGAATTGTGCCAGAGTTGTGCTATATTTGTGCCATTGTTGTACAAGAGTTGTGCCATAGTTGTGCTAGAGTTGTGCCAGAGTTGCGCCAGAGTTGTGCCAGAGTCGTGCCAGAGTTGCCCCAGAGTTGTGCCAGAGTCGTGCCAGAGTTGCCCCAGAGTTGTGCCAGAGTCGTGCCAGAGTTGCCCCAGAGTTGTGCCAGAGTCGTGCCAGAGTTGCCCCAGAGTTGTGCCAGAGTCGTGCCAGAGTTGCCCCAGAGTTGTGCCAGAGTCGTGCCAGAGTTGCCCCAGAGTTGTGCCAGAGTCGTGCCAGAGTTGCCCCAGAGTTGTGCCAGAGTCGTGCCAGAGTTGCCCCAGAGTTGTGCCAGAGTCGTGCCAGAGTTGCCCCAGAGTTGTGCCAGAGTCGTGCCAGAGTTGCCCCAGAGTTGTGCCAGAGTTCTGCCAGAGTTTTGTCGGAGTTGTGCCAGAATTGTGCCAAAGCTGTGCCATAGTTGCGCCAGGGTCATGCCGGTGTTGTCCCAGAGTTGTGCCAGAGTCGTGCCAGAGTTGCCCCAGAGTTGTGCCAGAGTTGTGCGGGAGTTGTGCCAGAGTTGTGCCAGAGTCTTGCTAGAGTTACACCAGAGTTGTGCCGTAGTTGTTCCAGAGTTGTGCCAGAGATGTTCCAGTTTTGTACCAGAGTTGAGCAAGATATGTGCCAGAGTTGTTCCAGAGTTGTGCCAGAGTTGTGCCAGAGATGTGCTAGACTTGTGCCAGAGTTGTGCTATAGTTGTGCTAGTGTTGTACAAGAGTTGTGCCATAGTTGTACCAGAGATGTGCCAGAGTTGTGCCAGAGTTGTGCCAGAGTTGTGCAAGGGTTGTGCCAGAGTTGTGCCAGAGTTCTGCCAGAGTTGTGCCAGGGTTGTGCCAGAGGTCTTCCAGAGTTGTGCCAGAGTCGTGCCAGAGTTGCGCCAGAGTTGTGCCAGAGTTGTGCGAGAGTTGTGCCAGAGTTGTGCCAGAGCTGTGCCAGAGTTGTGCCAGAGTCGTGCCAGAGTTGCGCCAGAGTTGTGCCAGAGTTGTGCGAGAGTTGTGCCAGAGTTGTGCCAGAGCTGTGCCAGAGTTGTGCCAGAGTCGTGCCAGAGTTGCGCCAGAGTTGTGCCAGAGTTGTGCGAGAGTTGTGCCAGAGTTGTGCCAGAGCTGTGCCAGAGTTGTGCCAGAGTCGTGCCAGAGTTGCGCCAGAGTTGTGCCAGAGTTGTGCGAGAGTTGTGCCAGAGTTGTGCCAGAGCTGTGCCAGAGTTGTGCCAGAGTCGTGCCAGAGTTGCGCCAGAGTTGTGCCAGAGTTGTGCGAGAGTTGTGCCAGAGTTGTGCCAGAGCTGTGCCAGAGTTGTGCCAGAGTCGTGCCAGAGTTGCGCCAGAGTTGTGCCAGAGTTGTGCGAGAGTTGTGCCAGAGTTGTGCCAGAGCTGTGCCAGAGTTGTGCCAGAGTCGTGCCAGAGTTGCGCCAGAGTTGTGCCAGAGTTGTGCGAGAGTTGTGCCAGAGTTGTGCCAGAGCTGTGCCAGAGTTGTGCCAGAGTCGTGCCAGAGTTGCGCCAGAGTTGTGCCAGAGTTGTGCGAGAGTTGTGCCAGAGTTGTGCCAGAGCTGTGCCAGAGTTGTGCCAGAGTCGTGCCAGAGTTGCGCCAGAGTTGTGCCAGAGTTGTGCGAGAGTTGTGCCAGAGTTGTGCCAGAGCTGTGCCAGAGTTGTGCCAGAGTCGTGCCAGAGTTGCGCCAGAGTTGTGCCAGAGTTGTGCGAGAGTTGTGCCAGAGTTGTGCCAGAGCTGTGCCAGAGTTGTGCCAGAGTCGTGCCAGAGTTGCGCCAGAGTTGTGCCAGAGTTGTGCGAGAGTTGTGCCAGAGTTGTGCCAGAGCTGTGCCAGAGTTGTGCCAGAGTCGTGCCAGAGTTGCGCCAGAGTTGTGCCAGAGTTGTGCGAGAGTTGTGCCAGAGTTGTGCCAGAGCTGTGCCAGAGTTGTGCCAGAGTCGTGCCAGAGTTGCGCCAGAGTTGTGCCAGAGTTGTGCGAGAGTTGTGCCAGAGTTGTGCCAGAGCTGTGCCAGAGTTGTGCCAGAGTCGTGCCAGAGTTGCGCCAGAGTTGTGCCAGAGTTGTGCGAGAGTTGTGCCAGAGTTGTGCCAGAGCTGTGCCAGAGTTGTGCCAGAGTCGTGCCAGAGTTGCGCCAGAGTTGTGCCAGAGTTGTGCGAGAGTTGTGCCAGAGTTGTGCCAGAGCTGTGCCAGAGTTGTGCCAGAGTCGTGCCAGAGTTGCGCCAGAGTTGTGCCAGAGTTGTGCGAGAGTTGTGCCAGAGTTGTGCCAGAGCTGTGCCAGAGTTGTGCCAGAGTCGTGCCAGAGTTGCGCCAGAGTTGTGCCAGAGTTGTGCGAGAGTTGTGCCAGAGTTGTGCCAGAGCTGTGCCAGAGTTGTGCCAGAGTCGTGCCAGAGTTGCGCCAGAGTTGTGCCAGAGTTGTGCGAGAGTTGTGCCAGAGTTGTGCCAGAGCTGTGCCAGAGTTGTGCCAGAGTCGTGCCAGAGTTGCGCCAGAGTTGTGCCAGAGTTGTGCGAGAGTTGTGCCAGAGTTGTGCCAGAGCTGTGCCAGAGTTGTGCCAGAGTCGTGCCAGAGTTGCGCCAGAGTTGTGCCAGAGTTGTGCGAGAGTTGTGCCAGAGTTGTGCCAGAGCTGTGCCAGAGTTGTGCCAGAGTCGTGCCAGAGTTGCGCCAGAGTTGTGCCAGAGTTGTGCGAGAGTTGTGCCAGAGTTGTGCCAGAGCTGTGCCAGAGTTGTGCCAGAGTCGTGCCAGAGTTGCGCCAGAGTTGTGCCAGAGTTGTGCGAGAGTTGTGCCAGAGTTGTGCCAGAGCTGTGCCAGAGTTGTGCCAGAGTCGTGCCAGAGTTGCGCCAGAGTTGTGCCAGAGTTGTGCGAGAGTTGTGCCAGAGTTGTGCCAGAGCTGTGCCAGAGTTGTGCCAGAGTCGTGCCAGAGTTGCGCCAGAGTTGTGCCAGAGTTGTGCGAGAGTTGTGCCAGAGTTGTGCCAGAGCTGTGCCAGAGTTGTGCCAGAGTCGTGCCAGAGTTGCGCCAGAGTTGTGCCAGAGTTGTGCGAGAGTTGTGCCAGAGTTGTGCCAGAGCTGTGCCAGAGTTGTGCCAGAGTCGTGCCAGAGTTGCGCCAGAGTTGTGCCAGAGTTGTGCGAGAGTTGTGCCAGAGTTGTGCCAGAGTTATGCCAGAGTTGTGTCAGAGTTGTGCCAGAGCTGTGCCAGAGTTGTGCCAGAGTTGTGCCAGACTTGTACCAAAGTTGTGCCAGAGTTGTGCCAGAATTGTGCCAGAGTTGTGCCAGTGTTGTGCCAGAATTGTACCAGAGTTGTGGTAGAGTTGTGCCATAGTTTTGCAAGAGTCATGCCAGAGTTGTGCGGGAGTTGTGCCAGAGTTGTGCCAGAGTCTAGCTAGAGTTACACCAGAGTTGTGCCCTAGTTGTGCCAGAGTTCTGCCAGAGTTGTGCCAGTGTTGTACCATTGTGTAGCAAGAGTTGTGCCAGAGTTGTTCCAGAGTTGTGCCAGAGTTGTGCCAGAGTTGTGTAAGAGTTGTGCCAAAGTTGTGCTATAGTTGTGCCAGTGTTGTTCAAGAGTTGTGCCATAGTTGTGCCAGAGATGTGCCAGAGAAGTGCCAGAATTGTGCCAGAGTTTTGCCAGGGTTGTGCCAGAGTTGTGCCAGAGTTGTGCTAGAGCTACGCCAGAGTTGTGCCAGAGTTGTGCCAGAGTTGTACCAGAATTGTGCCAGAGTTGTGCCAGAGGTGTGCCAGAGTCGTGCCAGAGTTGTGCCAGAGTTGTGCCAGAGTTATGCAAGAGTTGTGCCAGAGTTGTTCCAGAGTTGTGCCAGAGTTGTGCCAGAGTTGTGTAAGAGTTGTGCCAAAGTTGTGCTATAGTTGTGCCAGTGTTGTTCAAGAGTTGTGCCATAGTTGTGCCAGAGATGTGCCAGAGTAGTGCCAGAATTGTGCCAGAGTTTTGCAAGGGTTGTGCCAGAGTTGTGCCAGAGTTGTGCTAGAGGTTTACCAGAGTTGTACCAGAATTGTGCCAGAGTTGTGCCAGAGGTGTGCCAGAGTCGTGCCAGAGTTGTGCCAGAGTTGTGCCAGTGTTATGCCAGAATTGTACCAGAGTCCTGCTAGAGTTGTGCCATAGTTGTGCAAGAGTCATGCCAGAGTTGTGCCAGAGTTGTGCCAGAGTTGTGCCAGAGTTGTGCCAGAGTTGTGCCAGAGTTGTGTCAGTGTTGTACCAGACTCGTGCAAGAGTTGTGCCAGAGTTGTGCCAGAGTTGTGCCAGAATTGTGCCAAAGTTGTGCTATATTTGTGCCAGTGTTGTACAAGAGTTGTTCCATAGTTGTGCCAGAGATGTGCCAGAGTTGTGCCAGAGTTGTGCCAGGGTTGTGCAAGGGTTGTGCCAGTGTTGTGCCAGAGTTGTGCCAGAATTGTGTCAGAGTTGTGGGACAGTGCAAGAGTTGTGCCAGAATTGTGCCAGAGTTGTGCCAGAGTTTTTCCAGAGTTGTGCCAGAGTTGTGCCAGAGTTGTGCGAGAGTTGTGCCAGGGTTGTGCCAGAGTCGTGCCAGAGTTGTGCCATAGTTGTGCAAGAGTTGTGCCAGAGTTGTGCCAGAGCTGTGCCAGAGTTGTGCCAGTGTTGTGCCAGAGTTGTACCAGAGTCGTGCTAGAGTTGTGCCATAGTCGTGCAAGAGTAGTGCCAGAGTTGTGCCAGAGTTGTGCCAGAGTTCTGCCAGAGTTGTGCCAGTGTTGTACCATAGTGTAGCAAGAGTTGTGCCAGAGTTGTGCCAGAGTTGTGCTAGAGTCGTGCCAGAGTTGTGCCAGAGTTATGCCAGAGTTGTGCCAGAGTCGTGCTAGAGTTGTGCCATAGTCGTGCAAGAGTAGTGCCAGAGTTGTGCCAGAGTTGTGCCAGAGTTCTGCCAGAGTTGTGCCAGTGTTGTACCATAGTGTAGCAAGAGTTGTGCCAGAGTTGTGCCAGAGTTGTGCTAGAGTCGTGCCAGAGTTGTGCCAGAGTTATGCCAGAGTTGTGCCAGAGTCGTGCTAGAGTTGTGCCATAGTCGTGCAAGAGTAGTGCCAGAGTTGTGCCAGAGTTGTGCCAGAGTTCTGCCAGAGTTGTGCCAGTGTTGTACCATAGTGTAGCAAGAGTTGTGCCAGAGTTGTGCCAGAGTTGTGCTAGAGTCGTGCCAGAGTTGTGCCAGAGTTATGCCAGAGTTGTGCCAGAGTCGTGCTAGAGTTGTGCCATAGTCGTGCAAGAGTAGTGCCAGAGTTGTGCCAGAGTTGTGCCAGAGTTCTGCCAGAGTTGTGCCAGTGTTGTACCATAGTGTAGCAAGAGTTGTGCCAGAGTTGTGCCAGAGTTGTGCTAGAGTCGTGCCAGAGTTGTGCCAGAGTTATGCCAGAGTTGTGCCAGAGTCGTGCTAGAGTTGTGCCATAGTCGTGCAAGAGTAGTGCCAGAGTTGTGCCAGAGTTGTGCCAGAGTTCTGCCAGAGTTGTGCCAGTGTTGTACCATAGTGTAGCAAGAGTTGTGCCAGAGTTGTGCCAGAGTTGTGCTAGAGTCGTGCCAGAGTTGTGCCAGAGTTATGCCAGAGTTGTGCCAGAGTCGTGCTAGAGTTGTGCCATAGTCGTGCAAGAGTAGTGCCAGAGTTGTGCCAGAGTTGTGCCAGAGTTCTGCCAGAGTTGTGCCAGTGTTGTACCATAGTGTAGCAAGAGTTGTGCCAGAGTTGTGCCAGAGTTGTGCTAGAGTCGTGCCAGAGTTGTGCCAGAGTTATGCCAGAGTTGTGCCAGAGTCGTGCTAGAGTTGTGCCATAGTCGTGCAAGAGTAGTGCCAGAGTTGTGCCAGAGTTGTGCCAGAGTTCTGCCAGAGTTGTGCCAGTGTTGTACCATAGTGTAGCAAGAGTTGTGCCAGAGTTGTGCCAGAGTTGTGCTAGAGTCGTGCCAGAGTTGTGCCAGAGTTATGCCAGAGTTGTGCCAGAGTCGTGCTAGAGTTGTGCCATAGTCGTGCAAGAGTAGTGCCAGAGTTGTGCCAGAGTTGTGCCAGAGTTCTGCCAGAGTTGTGCCAGTGTTGTACCATAGTGTAGCAAGAGTTGTGCCAGAGTTGTGCCAGAGTTGTGCTAGAGTCGTGCCAGAGTTGTGCCAGAGTTATGCCAGAGTTGTGCCAGAGTCGTGCTAGAGTTGTGCCATAGTCGTGCAAGAGTAGTGCCAGAGTTGTGCCAGAGTTGTGCCAGAGTTCTGCCAGAGTTGTGCCAGTGTTGTACCATAGTGTAGCAAGAGTTGTGCCAGAGTTGTGCCAGAGTTGTGCTAGAGTCGTGCCAGAGTTGTGCCAGAGTTATGCCAGAGTTGTGCCAGAGTCGTGCTAGAGTTGTGCCATAGTCGTGCAAGAGTAGTGCCAGAGTTGTGCCAGAGTTGTGCCAGAGTTCTGCCAGAGTTGTGCCAGTGTTGTACCATAGTGTAGCAAGAGTTGTGCCAGAGTTGTGCCAGAGTTGTGCTAGAGTCGTGCCAGAGTTGTGCCAGAGTTATGCCAGAGTTGTGCCAGAGTCGTGCTAGAGTTGTGCCATAGTCGTGCAAGAGTAGTGCCAGAGTTGTGCCAGAGTTGTGCCAGAGTTCTGCCAGAGTTGTGCCAGTGTTGTACCATAGTGTAGCAAGAGTTGTGCCAGAGTTGTGCCAGAGTTGTGCTAGAGTCGTGCCAGAGTTGTGCCAGAGTTATGCCAGAGTTGTGCCAGAGTCGTGCTAGAGTTGTGCCATAGTCGTGCAAGAGTAGTGCCAGAGTTGTGCCAGAGTTGTGCCAGAGTTATGCCAGAGTTGTGCCAGAGTTGTGCCAGAGTTGTGCCAGAGTTGTGCTAGAGTTACACCAGAGTTGTGCCGTAGTTGTGCCAGAATTGTGCCAGAGTTGTGCTCTATTTGTGCCAGAGTTGTGCCAGAGTTGTGCCAGAGTTGTGTCAGAGTTGTGCTAAAGTTTTGCCAGAGTTCTTCCAGGGTTTTGTCGGAGTTGTACCAGAATTGTGCCAAAGTTGTGTAAGAGTTGTGACAGGGTTGTTTCAGGGTTGTGCCTGAGTTGTGCTAGAGTCGTGCCAGAGTTGCGCCAGAGTTATGCCAGAGTTGTGCCAGAGTTGTACCAGAGTTGTTCCAGAGTTGAGCCAGAGTTGAGCCAGAGTGGTGCCAAAGTTGTTCGATATTCGTGCAAGAGTTGTGCCAGAGTTGTGCCAGAGTTGTGCCAGAGTTGTGCCAGAGTTCTGCAAGAGTTCTGCCAGAGTTGTGCCAGAGTTGTACCGGAGTCGTACCAGAGTTGTACCAGAATTGTGCCAGAGTTGTGCCAGAGTTGTGCGAGAGTTGTGCCAGAGTTGTGCCAGAGGTGTGCCAGAGTTGTGCCAGAGTTGTGCGAGAGTTGTGCCAGAGTTGTGCCAGAGGTGTGCCAGAGTTGTGCCAGAGTTGTGCGAGAGTTGTGCCAGAGTTGTGCCAGAGGTGTGCCAGAGTTGTGCCAGAGTTGTGCGAGAGTTGTGCCAGAGTTGTGCCAGAGGTGTGCCAGAGTTGTGCCAGAGTTGTGCGAGAGTTGTGCCAGAGTTGTGCCAGAGGTGTGCCAGAGTTGTGCCAGAGTTGTGCGAGAGTTGTGCCAGAGTTGTGCCAGAGGTGTGCCAGAGTTGTGCCAGAGTTGTGCGAGAGTTGTGCCAGAGTTGTGCCAGAGGTGTGCCAGAGTTGTGCCAGAGTTGTGCGAGAGTTGTGCCAGAGTTGTGCCAGAGGTGTGCCAGAGTTGTGCCAGAGTTGTGCGAGAGTTGTGCCAGAGTTGTGCCAGAGGTGTGCCAGAGTTGTGCCAGAGTTGTGCGAGAGTTGTGCCAGAGTTGTGCCAGAGGTGTGCCAGAGTTGTGCCAGAGTTGTGCGAGAGTTGTGCCAGAGTTGTGCCAGAGGTGTGCCAGAGTTGTGCCAGAGTTGTGCGAGAGTTGTGCCAGAGTTGTGCCAGAGGTGTGCCAGAGTTGTGCCAGAGTTGTGCGAGAGTTGTGCCAGAGTTGTGCCAGAGGTGTGCCAGAGTTGTGCCAGAGTTGTGCGAGAGTTGTGCCAGAGTTGTGCCAGAGGTGTGCCAGAGTTGTGCCAGAGTTGTGCGAGAGTTGTGCCAGAGTTGTGCCAGAGGTGTGCCAGAGTTGTGCCAGAGTTGTGCGAGAGTTGTGCCAGAGTTGTGCCAGAGGTGTGCCAGAGTTGTGCCAGAGTTGTGCGAGAGTTGTGCCAGAGTTGTGCCAGAGGTGTGCCAGAGTTGTGCCAGAGTTGTGCGAGAGTTGTGCCAGAGTTGTGCCAGAGGTGTGCCAGAGTTGTGCCAGAGTTGTGCGAGAGTTGTGCCAGAGTTGTGCCAGAGGTGTGCCAGAGTTGTGCCAGAGTTGTGCGAGAGTTGTGCCAGAGTTGTGCCAGAGGTGTGCCAGAGTTGTGCCAGAGTTGTGCCAGAGTTTTGCCAGAGTTGTGCTAGAGTTGTGCCAGGGTTGTGCCAGAGGCGTGCCAGAGTTGTGCCATTGTTGTGCAACAGTTGTGCCAGAGTTGTGCCAGAGGTGTGCCAGAGTTGTGCCAGAGCAGTGGCAGAGTTGTGCCAGAGTCTTGCCAGAGTTTTGCCAGAGTTGTGCCAGATTTGGGCCAGAGTTGTTCAAGAGTTGTGCCAGACTTGTGCCAGAGTTGTGCTGGATTTGTGCCCGGGTTGTGCCAGAGTCATGCCAGAGTTGTGCCAGAGTTGTGCCATAGTTGCGCCAGAGATTTACCAGAGTTGTACCAGAATTATGCCAGAGTTGTGCCAGAGTTGTGCCAGAGTTGTGCCAGAGTTGTGCCTGAGTTGTGCCAGTGTTGTGCCAGAATTGTACCAGAGTTGTTCAAGAGTTGTGCAAGAGTCATGCCAGAGTTGTGCGGGAGTTGTGCCAAAGTTATGCCAGAGTCTTGCTAGAGTCACACCAGAGTTGTGCCAGAAATGCGCCAGAGTTGTGCCAGAATTGTGCCAAAGTTGTGCTATAGTTGTGCCAGTGTTGTACAAGAGTTGTGCCATAGTTGTGCCAGAGATGTGCCAGAGTTGTGCCAGAGGTGTGCCAGACTTGTGCAAGGGTTGTGCCAGAGTTGTGCCAGAGTTGTGTTAGAGTTGTGCTAGAGTTTTGCCAGAGTTCTGCCAGAGTTTTTTCGGAGATGTGCCAGAATTGTGCCAAAGTTGTGCTAGAGTTGTGCCAGAGTTGTGCCAGAGTTGTGCCAGAGTTGTA
>SZWC01008162.1:6159-25546 GCA_023375785.1 Penium margaritaceum
TGGTCAGAAACACAGTGGTCAGAAACACAGTGGTCAGAAACACACTTGTCAGAAACACACTGGTCAGAAAAACTGTGGTCAAAAACACAGTGGTCAGACACACACTGGTCAGAAACACAATGGTCAGAAACACCATGATCAGAAACACACTGGTCAGAAACACACTGGTCAGAAAAACAGTGGTCAGAAACACAGTGGTCAGAAACACAGTGGTCAGAAACATAGTGGTCGGAAACACAGTGGACAGAAACACACTGGTCAGGAACACAATTTTGAAAAACACACTGGTCAAAAACACACTGGTCAGAAACAGAGTGGTCAGTAACATAGTGGTCAGAAACAAAGTGGTCAGAAACACGGTGGTCAGAAACACACTGGTCAGAAACACACTGGTCAGAAACACAGTGGTCAGAAACACACTGGTCAGAAACACCTTGGTTAGAAAAACAGTGGTCAGAAACACACTGGTCAGAAACACAGTGGTCAGAAACACAGTGGTAAGAAAAACACTGGTCAGAAACACAGTGGTTAGAAACACACTGGTCAGAAATACACTGGTCAGAAAAACAGTGGTCAGAAACACACTGGTCAGAAACACTGTGGTCAGAAACACAGTGGTCAGGAACAAACAGGTCAGAAACACAGTGGTCAGAACTACACTGGTCAGAAACACAGTGGTCAGAAACACAGTGGTCAGAAACACAGTGGTCAGAAACAAACTGGTCTGAAACACAGTGGTCAGAAACACATTGGTCAGAAACACACTGGTCAGAAACACAGTGGTCAGAAACACAGTGGTCAGAAACACAGTGGTCAGAAACAAACTGGTCTGAAACACAGTGGTCAGAAACACATTGGTCAGAAACACACTGGTCTGAAACAATGAGGTCAGAAACACAGTGGTCAGAAACACACTGGTCAGAAGCACAGTGGTCAGGAACACAATGGTCAGAAACAGACTGGTCAGAAACACACTGGTCAGAAATTAAGTGGTCAGAAACACAGTGGTCAGAAACACAGTAGTCAGAAAGACAGTGGTCAGGAACACTGTGGTCAGAAACACACTGGCCAGAAACACACTGGTCAGAAACACAGTTGTCAGAAACACAATAGTCAGAAACACACTGGTCAGAAACTCACTGCTCAGAAACGCAATGGTCAGAAACACACTGGTCCGAAACACAGTGGTCAGAAACACACTGGCCAGAAACACACTGGTCAGAATCACAGTTGTCAGAAACACAATAGTCATAAACACACTGGTCAGAAACTCACTGCTCAGAAACGCAATGGTCAGAAACACACTGGTCCGAAACACAGTGGTCAGAAACACACTGGCCAGAAACACACTGGTCAGAATCACAGTTGTCAGAAACACAATAGTCATAAACACACTGGTCAGAAACTCACTGCTCAGAAACGCAATGGTCAGAAACACACTGGTCCGAAACACAGTGGTCAGAAACACACTGGCCAGAAACACACTGGTCAGAATCACAGTTGTCAGAAACACAATAGTCATAAACACACTGGTCAGAAACTCACTGCTCAGAAACGCAATGGTCAGAAACACACTGGTCCGAAACACAGTGGTCAGAAACACACTGGCCAGAAACACACTGGTCAGAATCACAGTTGTCAGAAACACAATAGTCATAAACACACTGGTCAGAAACTCACTGCTCAGAAACGCAATGGTCAGAAACACACTGGTCCGAAACACAGTGGTCAGAAACACACTGGCCAGAAACACACTGGTCAGAATCACAGTTGTCAGAAACACAATAGTCATAAACACACTGGTCAGAAACTCACTGCTCAGAAACGCAATGGTCAGAAACACACTGGTCCGAAACACAGTGGTCAGAAACACACTGGCCAGAAACACACTGGTCAGAATCACAGTTGTCAGAAACACAATAGTCATAAACACACTGGTCAGAAACTCACTGCTCAGAAACGCAATGGTCAGAAACACACTGGTCCGAAACACAGTGGTCAGAAACACACTGGCCAGAAACACACTGGTCAGAATCACAGTTGTCAGAAACACAATAGTCATAAACACACTGGTCAGAAACTCACTGCTCAGAAACGCAATGGTCAGAAACACACTGGTCCGAAACACAGTGGTCAGAAACACACTGGCCAGAAACACACTGGTCAGAATCACAGTTGTCAGAAACACAATAGTCATAAACACACTGGTCAGAAACTCACTGCTCAGAAACGCAATGGTCAGAAACACACTGGTCCGAAACACAGTGGTCAGAAACACACTGGCCAGAAACACACTGGTCAGAATCACAGTTGTCAGAAACACAATAGTCATAAACACACTGGTCAGAAACTCACTGCTCAGAAACGCAATGGTCAGAAACACACTGGTCCGAAACACAGTGGTCAGAAACACACTGGCCAGAAACACACTGGTCAGAATCACAGTTGTCAGAAACACAATAGTCATAAACACACTGGTCAGAAACTCACTGCTCAGAAACGCAATGGTCAGAAACACACTGGTCCGAAACACAGTGGTCAGAAACACACTGGCCAGAAACACACTGGTCAGAAACACAGTGGACAGAAACACAGTGGTCAGAAACACACTGGCCAGAAACACAGTGGTCAGAAACACAGTAGTCAGAAACACACTGGTCAGAACCACAGTGGTCAGAAACACAGTGGTCAGAAACACAGTGGTCAGAAACACAGTGGTCAGAAACACAATGGTAAGAAACACACTGGTCAGAAACACACTGGTCAGAAACACGGTGGTCAGAAACACCCTGGTCAGAAACACACTGGTCTGAAACACAGTGGACAGAAACACAGTTGTCAGAAACACACTGGTCCGAAACACAGTGGTCAGAAACACACTGGTCAGAAACACAGTGGTCCGAAACACAGTGGTCAGAAACACACTGGTCAGAAACACACTGGTAAGAAACACAGTGGTTAGAAACACACTGGTCAGAAACACAGTGGTCAGAACTACACTGTTCAGAAACACAGTGGTCAGAAACACAGCGGTCAGAAACACAGTGGTGAGAAACACGGTGGTCAGAAACACACTGGTCTGAAACACAGTGGTCAGAAACAAAGTTGTCAGAAACACACAGGTCAGAAACACACTGGTTGGAAACACAATGGTCAGAAACAAAATGGTCAGAAACACACTTGTAAGAAATACTGTGGTCAGAAACATAGTGGTCAGAAACACAGTGGTCAGAAACACAGTGGTCAGAAACACTGTGGTCAGAAACACACTGGTCAGGAACACAATTGTCAGAAACACACTGGTCAGAAACAAACTGGTTAGAAACAAAGTGGTCAAAAACACAGTGGTCAGAAACACACTGGTCAGAAACACCTTGGTCAGATCAGAGTGGTCAGAAACACACTGGTCAGAAACACAGTGGTAAGAAACACAGTGGTCAGAAACACACTGATCAGAAACACAGTGGTCAGAAACGCACTGGTCAGAATCACACTGGTCAGAAGCACAGTGGTGAGAAACACACTGGTCAGAAACACACTGGTCAGAAACACAGTGGTCAGAAACAATCTGGTCAGAAACACTGTGGTCAGAACTACACTGGTCAGAAACACAGTGGTCAGAAAAACAGTGGTCAGAAACACAGTGGTCAGAAACACAGTGGTCAGAAACACACTGGTCTGAAACACAGCGGTCAGAAACACAGATGTCAGAAACACACTGGTCTGAAACACATTGTTCAGAAACACAGTGGTCAGAAACACACTGGTCAGAAGCACAGTGGTCAGAAACACAATGGTCAGAAACACACTGGTCAGAAACACATTGGTCAGAAATACAGTGGTCAGAAACACACTGCTCAGAAACACAGTGGTCAAAAAACGCAGTGGTCATAAACACACTGGTCAGAAAAACTGTGGTAAAAAACACAGTGGTCATTAACACAGTGGTCAGAAACACAGTGGTCAGAAACACACTGGTTAGAAACACACTGGTCAGAAACACAGTGGTTAGAAACACACTGGTCAGAAACACAGTGGTCAGAAACACAGTGGTCATTAACACAGTGGTCAGAAACACAGTGGTCAGAAACACACTGGTTAGAAACACACTGGTCAGAAACACAGTGGTTAGAAACACACTGGTCAGAAACACAGTGGTCAGAAGTACACTGGTCAGAAACACTGTGGTCAGAAACACAGTGGTCAGAAACAGAGTGGTCAGAAACTTACTGGTCAGAAATACAGTGGTCAGAAACACAGTGGTCAGAAACGAAGTGCTCAGAAACACAGTGGTCAGAAACACTGTGGTCAGAAACAAACTGGTCAGGAACACAATTTTCAGAAACACACTGGTCAGAAACACACTGATGAGAAACAAAGTGGTCAAAAACACAGTGGTCAGAAACACAGTGGTCAAAAACACAGTGGTCAGAAACACACTGGTCGGAAACACACTGGTCAGAAACACAGTGGTCAAAAACACAGTGGTCAGAAACACACTGGTCGGAAACACACTGGTCTGAAACAACAGTGGTTAGAAACACAGTGGTCAGAAACACACTGGTCTGAAACTCAGTGGTCAGAAACACAGTGGTCAGAAACACACTGGTCAGAAGCACAGTGGTAAGAAACACAATGGTCATAAACACACTGGTCAGAAATAGACTGCTCAGAAATACAGTGGTCAGAAACACAGTGGTCAGAAACACAGTGGTCAGAAAGACAGTGGTCAGGAACACTGTAGTCAGAAACACACTGGTCAGAAACACACTGGTCAGAAACACACTCGTCAGAAAAGCTGTGGTCAGAAACACACTGGTCAGAAAAGCTGTGGTCAGAAACACAATTGTCAGAAACACTCTGGGCAGAAACACACTGGTCAGAAACACTGTTTTCAGAAACACAATGGTCCGAAACACACTGGTCAGAAACACACTGCTCAGAAACACAGTGGTCAGAAACGCAGTGGTCAGAAACACACTGGTCAGAAAAGCTGTGGTCAGAAACACAGTAGTAAGAAACACAGTGGTCAGAAACACACTGGTCAGAAACAAACCGGTCAGAAACACACTCGTTAGAAACACACTGGTCAGAAACACAGTGGTCAGAACTACACTGGTCAGAAACAAAGTGGTCGGAAACACAGTGGTCAGAAACACAGTGGTCAGTAACACACTGGTCAGAAACACAGTGGTCAGAACTACACTGGTCAGAAACAAAGTGGTCGGAAACACAGTGGTCAGAAACACAGTGGTCAGTAACACACTGGTCTGAAACACAGTGCTCAGAAACACAGTGGTCAGAAACACACTGGTCAGAAACACACTGGTCAGAAATACAGTGGTCAGAAACACACTGCTCAGAAATACAGTGGTCAGAAACACAGCGGTCAGAAACACAGTGGTCAGAAACACACTGGTCAGAAAAAGACTGGTCAGAAACATGGTGGTCAGAAACATAGTGGTCAGAATCAAATTGGTCCGAAACACAGTGGTCAGAAACACACTGGTCAGAAACACACTGGTCAGAAACACAGTGGTCAGAAACACACTGGTCAGAAACACCTTGGCCAGAAACACAGTGGTCAGAAACACACTGGTCAGAAACACAGTGGTCAGAAACACATTGGTCAGAAACACACTGGTCAGAAACACAGTGGTCAGAAACTGAGTGGTCAGAATATCACTTGTCAGAATCATACTGGTCAGAATCACGGTAGTCAGAAACACACTTGTCAGGAGACACTGGTCAGAAACACATTGGTCAGAAACACACTGGTCAGAAACACACTGGTCAGAAACACAGTGGTCAGAACCACACTGGTCTGAAACACAGTGGTCAGAAACACAGTGGTCAGAAACACACTGGTATGAAACAATAGTTGTTAGAAACACAGTGGTCAGAAACACACTGGTCTGAAACACAGTGGTCAGAAACCCTGGTCAGAAACACACTGGTCAGAAGCACAGTGGTAAGAAACACGATGGTCAGAAACACACTGGTCAGAAATACTTTGCTCAGAAATACAGTGGTCAGAAACACAGTGGTCAGAAACACAGTGGTCAGAAAGACAGTGGTCAGGAGCACTGTGGTCAGGAACACACTGGCCAGAAACACACTGGTCAGAAACACAGTTGTCAGAAACACAATGGTTCGAAACACACTGGTCAGAAAGACACTGCTCAGAAACACACTGGTCAGAAACGCAGTGGTCAGTAACACACTGGTCAGAAACACAGTGGTCAGAAACACAGTGGTCAGAAAAACACTGGTCAGAAACAAACTAGTCAGAAGCACACTCGTTAGAAACCCACTTGTCAGAAACACAGTGGTCAGAACTACACTGGCCAGAAACAAAGTGGTCAGAAACACAGTGGTCAGAAACACAGTGGTCAGAAACACAGTGGTCAGAAACACACTGGTCTGAAACACAGTGGTCAGAAACACAGTGGTCAGAAACACACTGGTCAGAAACACACTGGTCAGAAACACACTGGTAAGAAACACAGTGGTTAGAAACACACTGGTCAGAAACACAGTGGTCAGAACTACACTGTTCAGAAACACAGTGGTCATAAACACAGTGGTCAGAAACACAGTGGTCAGAAACACGGTGGTCAGAAACACACTGGTCTGAAACACAGTGGTCAGAAACAAAGTTGTCAGAAACACACAGGTCAGAAACACACTGGTTGGAAACACAATGGTCCGAAACAAAATGGTCAGAAACACACTTGTAAGAAATACTGTGGTCAGAAACATAGTGGTCAGAAACACAGTGGTCAGAAACACAGTGGTCAGAAACACTGTGGTCAGAAACACACTGGTCAGGAACACAATTGTCAGAAACACACTGGTCAGAACTACACTGGTCAGACACACAGTGGTCAGAAACACAGTGGTGAGAAACACACTGGTCTGAAACACAGTGGTCAGAAACACACTGGTCAGAAACACCTTGGTCAGAACAGAGTGGTCAGAAACACACTGGTCAGAAACACAGTGGTAAGAAACACAGTGGTCAGAAACACACTGATCAGAAACACAGTGGTCAGAAACGCACTGGTCAGAATCACACTGGTCAGAAGCACAGTGGTCAGAAACACACTGGTCAGAAACACTGTGGTCAGAACTACACTGGTCAGAAACACAGTGGTCAGAAAAACAGTGGTCAGAAACACAGTGGTCAGAAACACAGTGGTGAGAAACACACTGGTCTGAAACACAGCGGTCAGAAACACAGATGTCAGAAACACACTGGTCTGAAACACAGTGTTCAGAAACACAGTGGTCAGAAACACACTGGTCAGAAGCACAGTGGTCAGAAACACAATGGTCAGAAACACACTGGTCAGAAACACATTGGTCAGAAATACAGTAGTCAGAAACACAGCGGTCAGAAACACAGAGGTCAGAAAGACAGTGGTCAGGAACACTGGTCAGAAACACTGTTGTCAGAAACACAATGGTCCGAAACACAATGGTCAGAAACACACTGCTCAGAAACACAGTGGTCAAAAAACGCAGTGGTCATAAACACACTGGTCAGAAAAACTGTGGTAAAAAACACAGTGGTCATTAACACAGTGGTCAGAAACACAGTGGTCAGAACTACGCTGGCCAGAAACAAAGTGGTCAGAAACACAGTGGCCTGAAACACACTGGTCAGAAGCACAGTGGTAAGAAACAGAGTGGTTAGAAACACACTGGTCAGGAACACATTCGTCAAAAACACACTTGTCAGAAACATAGTGGTCAGGAACACAATGGTCAGAAAGACAGTGGTCAGGAAGACAGTGGTCAGAAACACGATGGTCGGAAACACACTGGTCTGAAATAAACTGGTCAGAAACACAGTGGCCTGAAACACACTGGTCAGAAGCACAGTGGTAAGAAACAGAGTGGTTAGAAACACACTGGTCAGGAACACATTCGTCAAAAACACACTTGTCAGAAACATAGTGGTCAGGAACACAATGGTCAGAAAGACAGTGGTCAGGAAGACAGTGGTCAGAAACACGATGGTCGGAAACACACTGGTCTGAAATAAACTGGTCAGAAACACAGTGGCCTGAAACACACTGGTCAGAAGCACAGTGGTAAGAAACAGAGTGGTTAGAAACACACTGGTCAGGAACACATTCGTCAAAAACACACTTGTCAGAAACATAGTGGTCAGGAACACAATGGTCAGAAAGACAGTGGTCAGGAAGACAGTGGTCAGAAACACGATGGTCGGAAACACACTGGTCTGAAATAAACTGGTCAGAAACACAGTGGCCTGAAACACACTGGTCAGAAGCACAGTGGTAAGAAACAGAGTGGTTAGAAACACACTGGTCAGGAACACATTCGTCAAAAACACACTTGTCAGAAACATAGTGGTCAGGAACACAATGGTCAGAAAGACAGTGGTCAGGAAGACAGTGGTCAGAAACACGATGGTCGGAAACACACTGGTCTGAAATAAACTGGTCAGAAACACAGTGGCCTGAAACACACTGGTCAGAAGCACAGTGGTAAGAAACAGAGTGGTTAGAAACACACTGGTCAGGAACACATTCGTCAAAAACACACTTGTCAGAAACATAGTGGTCAGGAACACAATGGTCAGAAAGACAGTGGTCAGGAAGACAGTGGTCAGAAACACGATGGTCGGAAACACACTGGTCTGAAATAAACTGGTCAGAAACACAGTGGCCTGAAACACACTGGTCAGAAAGACACTGCTCAGAAACACAGTGGTCAGAAACACAGTGGTCAGAAACACAGTGGTCAGAAACACAGTGGTCAGAAACACACTGGTCTGAAACACAGTGGTCAGAAACACAGTGGTCAGAAACACACTGGTCAGAAACACACTGGTCAGAAATACAGTGGTCAGAAACACACTGGTCAGAAATAAGTGGTCAGAAACACAATGGATAGAACCATAGTGGTCAGAAACACACTGGTCATGAATATAATTGTCGGAAACACACTGGTCAGAAACATGGTGGTCAGAAACATAGTGGTCAGAAACAAACTGGTCACAAACAAAGTGGTCAGAAACACACTGGTCAGAAACACACTGGTCAGAAACACAATGGTCAGAAACACACTGGTCAGAAACACACTGGTCAGAAACACACTGGTCAGAAAAAAACTGGTCAGAAACACAGTGGTCAGAACTACACTGGTCAGAAACATGGTGGTCAGAAACACAGTGGTCGGAAACACATTGGTCAGAAACAAAGTGGTCAGAAACACAGTGGTCTGAAACACAGTCGTCAGAAACACAGTGATCAGAAACACACTGGTCTGAAACACAGTGGTCAGAAACACAGTGGTCAGAAACACACTGGTCAGAAGCACAGTGGTCAGAAACACAATGGTCAGAAACACACTCGTCAGAAACACACTGGTCAGAAATACAGTGGTCAGAAACACAGTGGTCAAAAAACACAGTGATCAGAAACACACTGGTCAGAAACACACTCGTCAGAAACACACTGGTCTGAAACACACTGGTCAGAAACACAGTGGTCAGAAACACAGTGGTCAGAAAAACACAGTGGTCAGAAACACACTTGTCAGAAACATACTGGTCAGAAACACAGTGTTCAGAAACACAGTGGTCAGAAACACAGTGGTCAGAAACACACTTGTCAGAAACACACTGGCCAGAAACACATTCGTCAGAAACACACTGGTCAGAAACACAGTGGTCAGAAACACACTGGTCAGAAACACAGTGGTCAGAACCACAATGGTCAGAAACACATTGGTCAGAAACACAGTGGTAAAAAAAACACTGGTCAGAACCACAGTGGTCAGAAACACAGTGGTCAGAAACACAGTGGTCAGAAGGACAGTGGTCAGGAGCACTGTGGTCAAAAACACACTGGCCTGAAACACACTGGTTTGAAACACAGTTGTCAGAAACGCAATGGTCCGAAACACACTGGTCAGAAACACACTCTTCAGAAACACAGCGGTCAGAAACGCAGTGGTCAGAAACACACTGGTCAGAAACACAGTGGTCAGAAACACAGTGGTCAGAAACACACTGGTCAGAAACACACTGGTCAGAAACACACTCGTCAGAAACACACTGGTCAGAAACACACTGGTCAGAAACACAGTGGTCAGAAACACAGTGGTCAGAAACACACTGGTCAGAAACACACTGGTCAGAAACACACTCGTCAGAAACACACTGGTCTGAAACACACTGGTCAGAAACACAGTGGTCAGAAACTTAATGGTCAGAAACACACTTGTCAGAATCATACTGGTCAGAAACACAGTGGTCAGAAACACACTTGTCAGAAACACACTGGTCAGAAACACATTGGTCAGAAACACACTGGTCAGAAACACACTGGTCAGAAACACACTGGTCAGAAACACAGTGGTCAGAACGACACTGGTCAGAAACACAGTGGTCAGAAACACAGGGGTGAGAAACACAGTGGTCAGAAACACAGTGGTCAGAAACATACTGGTCAGAAACACACTGGTCAGAAACACAGTGGTCAGAACGACACTGGTCAGAAACACAGTGGTCAGAAACACAGGGGTGAGAAACACAGTGGTCAGAAACACAGTGGTCAGAAACATACTGGTCAGAAACACACTGGTCAGAAACACAGTGGTCAGAACGACACTGGTCAGAAACACAGTGGTCAGAAACACAGGGGTGAGAAACACAGTGGTCAGAAACACAGTGGTCAGAAACATACTGGTCAGAAACACACTGGTCAGAAACACAGTGGTCAGAACGACACTGGTCAGAAACACAGTGGTCAGAAACACAGGGGTGAGAAACACAGTGGTCAGAAACACAGTGGTCAGAAACATACTGGTCAGAAACACACTGGTCAGAAACACAGTGGTCAGAACGACACTGGTCAGAAACACAGTGGTCAGAAACACAGGGGTGAGAAACACAGTGGTCAGAAACACAGTGGTCAGAAACATACTGGTCAGAAACACACTGGTCAGAAACACAGTGGTCAGAACGACACTGGTCAGAAACACAGTGGTCAGAAACACAGGGGTGAGAAACACAGTGGTCAGAAACACAGTGGTCAGAAACATACTGGTCAGAAACACACTGGTCAGAAACACAGTGGTCAGAACGACACTGGTCAGAAACACAGTGGTCAGAAACACAGGGGTGAGAAACACAGTGGTCAGAAACACAGTGGTCAGAAACATACTGGTCAGAAACACACTGGTCAGAAACACAGTGGTCAGAACGACACTGGTCAGAAACACAGTGGTCAGAAACACAGGGGTGAGAAACACAGTGGTCAGAAACACAGTGGTCAGAAACATACTGGTCAGAAACACACTGGTCAGAAACACAGTGGTCAGAACGACACTGGTCAGAAACACAGTGGTCAGAAACACAGGGGTGAGAAACACAGTGGTCAGAAACACAGTGGTCAGAAACATACTGGTCAGAAACACACTGGTCAGAAACACAGTGGTCAGAACGACACTGGTCAGAAACACAGTGGTCAGAAACACAGGGGTGAGAAACACAGTGGTCAGAAACACAGTGGTCAGAAACATACTGGTCAGAAACACACTGGTCAGAAACACAGTGGTCAGAAACACACTGGTCAGAAACACAGTGGTCAGAAACACAGTGGTCAGAAACACATTGGTCAGAAACACACTGGTCAGAAACACACTCGTCAGAAACACACTGGTCTGAAACACACTGGTCAGAAACACAGTGGTCAGAAACTGAGTGGTCAGAAACACACTTGTCAGAATCATACTGGTGAAAAACACAGTGGTCAGAAACACAGTGGTCAGAAACACACTTGTCAGAAACACACTGGTCAGGAACACATTCGTCAGAAACACACTGGTCAGAAACACACTGGTCATAAACACACTGGTCAGAAACACAGTGGTAAGAACCACACTGGTCAGAAACACAGTGGTCAGAAACACAGTGATTACAAACACACTGGTCTGAAACAATAGTCGTTAGAAACACAGTGGTCAGAAACACACTGGTCTGAAACACAGTGTAGTGAACACAGTGAAATGAAACACACTGGTCAGAAGCTCAGTGGTAAGAAACACAATGGTCAGAAACACAGTGGTCAGAAATACAGTGGTCAGAAACACAGTGGTCAGAAACACACTGGTCTGAAACACAGTGGTGAGAAACACAGTGCTTGGAAACACACTGGTCAGAAACACACTGGTAAGAAATACAGTGGTCAGAAACACACTGGTCAGAAATACAGTGGTCAGAAACACAGTGGTTAGAAAAACAGTGGTCAGAAACACACTGGTCAGGAACACAATTGTCGAGAACACACTGGTCAGAAAAACACTGGTCAGAAACATGGTGTTCAGAAACATAGTGGTCAGAAGCAAAGTGGTCAGAAACATAGTGGTCAGAAACACAGTGGTCAGAAACACAGTGGTCAGAAACACAGTGGTCACAAACACACTGGTCAGAAACACACTGGTCAGAAACACACTGGTCAGAAACACACTGGTCAGAAACACACTGTTCAGAAACACACTGGTCAGAAACACACTGGTCAGAAACACAGTGGTCAGAAATACACTGGTCAGAAACACACTGGTCAGAAACACAGTGGTCAAAAACAAAGTGGTCAGAAACACAGTGGTCAGAAGTAAACTGGTCAGAAACACAGTAATCAGAAACAAAGTGGTCAAAAACACAGTGGTCAGTAACACAGTGGTCTGAAACACATTGGTCATAAACACAGTGGTGAGAAACACACTGGTCTGAAACACAGTGGTCAGAAACACAGTGGTCAGAAACACACTGGTCAGAAGCACAGTGGTCAGAAACACAATGGTCAGAAACACACTGGTCTGAAACACACTGGTCAGAAACACACTGGTTAGAAATACAGTGGTCAGAAGCACAGTGGTCAGAAACACACTGGTCTGAAACACGGTGGTCAGAAACACACTGGCCAGAAACACACTTGTAAGAAACACAGTTGTCAGAAACACAATGGTTCGAAACACACTGCTCAGAAACACAGTGGTCAGAAACGCAGTGGTCAGAAACACACTGGTCTGAAACACGGTGGTCAGAAACACACTGGCCAGAAACACACTTGTAAGAAACACAGTTGTCAGAAACACAATGGTTCGAAACACACTGCTCAGAAACACAGTGGTCAGAAACGCAGTGGTCAGAAACACACTGGTCTGAAACACGGTGGTCAGAAACACACTGGCCAGAAACACACTTGTAAGAAACACAGTTGTCAGAAACACAATGGTTCGAAACACACTGCTCAGAAACACAGTGGTCAGAAACGCAGTGGTCAGAAACACACTGGTCTGAAACACGGTGGTCAGAAACACACTGGCCAGAAACACACTTGTAAGAAACACAGTTGTCAGAAACACAATGGTTCGAAACACACTGCTCAGAAACACAGTGGTCAGAAACGCAGTGGTCAGAAACACACTGGTCTGAAACACGGTGGTCAGAAACACACTGGCCAGAAACACACTTGTAAGAAACACAGTTGTCAGAAACACAATGGTTCGAAACACACTGCTCAGAAACACAGTGGTCAGAAACGCAGTGGTCAGAAACACACTGGTCTGAAACACGGTGGTCAGAAACACACTGGCCAGAAACACACTTGTAAGAAACACAGTTGTCAGAAACACAGTGGTCAGAAACAGAGTGGTCAGAAACACAGTGGTCAGAAACAGAGTGGTCAGAAACACACTGGACTGAAACACAGTGGTCAGAAACACAGTGGTCAGAAACACACTGGTCTGAAACACAGTGGTCAGAAACACAGTGGTCAGAAACACACTGGTCAGAAGCACAGTGGTCAGAAACACAATGGTCAGAAACACACTGGTAAGAAACACACTCGTCAGAAATACAGTTGTCAGAAACACAGTGGTCAGAAACACAGTGGTCAGAAACACAGTGGTCAGAAATACAGTGGTCAGGAACACTGTGGTCAGAAACACACTGGCCCAAAACACTCTGGTCAGAAACACGGTTGTCAGAAACACAATGGTCCGAATAACACTGGTCAGAAACACACTGCTCAGAAACACAGTGGTCAGAAATGCAGTGGTCAGAAATACACTGGTCAGAAACCCCCTGGTCAGAAACACACTCGTCAGAAACACACTGGTCTGAAACACACTGGTCAGAAACACAGTGGTAACAAACAGAGTGGTCAGAAACACACTTGTCAGAAACATAGTGGTCAGAAACACAGTGGTCAGAAACACAGTGGTCAGAAACACACTTGTCAGAAACACACTGGTCATAAACACATTGGTCAGAAACACACTGGTCAGAAACACACTGGTCAGAAACACATTGGTCAGAAACACACTGGTCAGAAACACACTGGTCAGAAACAAACTGGTCAGAAACACAGTGGTCAGAACCACACTGGTCAGAAACACAATGGTCAGAAACACAGTGGTCAGAAACAGACTGGTTAGAACCACAGTGGTCAGAAACACAGTGGTTAGAAACAAAGTGGTCAGAAACACAGTGGTCAGAAACACAGTGGTCAGAAACACACTGGTCAGAAACACCGTGGTCAGAAACACCATGGTCAGAAACACACTGGGCAGAAAACCAGTGGTCATAAACACTGTGGTCAGAAACACACTGGTCAGAAACAAAGTGGTCAGAAACACACTGGTCAGAAACACACTGGTCAGAAACACAGCTGTCAGAAACACAATGGTCAGAAACGCAGTGGTCAGAACTACACTGGTCAGAAACACAGTGGTCAGAAACACTGTGGTCAGAAACACAGTTGTCAGAAACACAGTGGTCAGAAACACACTGGTCTGAAACACAGTGGTCAGAAACACAGTGGTCAGAAACACACTGGTCAGAAGCACAGTGGTCAGAAACACAATGGTCGGAAACAAACTGGTCAGAAACACACTGGTCAGAAATACAGTGGTCAGAAACACAGTGGTCAAAAACACAGTGGTCAGAAACAGAGTGGTCAGAAATACTCTGGTCAGAAACATACTGGTCAGGAACACTTGGTCAGAATCACACTGGTCCGAAACACACTGGTCAGAAACACAGTGGTCAGAAACATAGTGGTCAGAAACACACTGGTCAGAAACACACTGGTCAGAAACACACTGGTCAGAAACATAGTGGTCAGGAACACAATGGTCAGAAACACACTCGTCAAAAACACACTGGTCAGAAACACAGTGGTCAGAAACATTATGGTCAGAAACACACTGGTCAGAAAAAAAGTGGTCAGAAACACAGTGGTCAGAAACACAGTGGTCAGAAACACAGTGGTCAGTAACACTGTGGTCAGAAACGCAGTGGTCAGAAACACAGTGGTCAGAATCACAGTGGTCAGAAACACGGTGGTCAGGAACACAGTGGTGAGAAACACACTGGTCAGAAACACAGTGGTAAAAAACACAGTGGTCAGAAACACGGTGGTCAGAAACACAGTGGTCAGAAACACAGTGGCCAGAAAAAAACTGGTCAGAAACACAGTGGTCAGAAACACAGTGGTCAAAAGCACAGTGGTCAGAAACACAATGGTCAGAAACAAACTGGTCAGAAACACAGTGGTCAGAAACACAGTGGTCAGAAACACAGTGGTCAGAAACACACTTGTCAGAAACACACTGGTCAGAAACACATTCGTCAGAAACACACTGGTCAGAAACACACAGGTCAGAAACACACTGGTCAGAAACACAGTGGTCAGAACCACACTGGTCAGAAACACAGTGGTCAGAAACACAGTGGTAAAAAAAACACAGGTCAGAACAACAGTGGTCAGAAACATAGTGGTCAGAAACACTGTGGTCAGAAACACAGTGGTCAGAAACACACTGGTCAGAAACACACAGGTCAGAACTACAGTGGTCAGAAACACAGTGGTCAGAAACACAGTGGTCAGAAAGACAGTGGTCAGGAACACAGTGGTCAGAAACACACTGGCCAGAAACACACTGGTCAGAAACATAGTTGTCAGAAACACAATGGTCCGAAACACACTCGTCAGAAACACACTGCTGAGAAACACAGTGGTCAGAAACGCAGTGGTCAGAAACACAGTGGTCAGAATCACAGTGGTCAGAAACACGGTGGTCAGAAACACAGTGGTCAGAAACACACTCGTCAGAAACACACTGGTCAGAAACACACTGGTCTGAAACACAGTGGTCAGAAACACAGTGGTCAGAATCACAGTGGTCAGAAACACGGTGGTCAGAAACACAGTGGTCAGAAACACACTCGTCAGAAACACACTGGTCAGAAACACACTGGTCTGAAACACAGTGGTCAGAAACACAGTGGTCAGAATCACAGTGGTCAGAAACACGGTGGTCAGAAACACAGTGGTCAGAAACACACTCGTCAGAAACACACTGGTCAGAAACACACTGGTCTGAAACACAGTGGTCAGAAACACAGTGGTCAGAATCACAGTGGTCAGAAACACGGTGGTCAGAAACACAGTGGTCAGAAACACACTCGTCAGAAACACACTGGTCAGAAACACACTGGTCTGAAACACAGTGGTCAGAAACACAGTGGTCAGAATCACAGTGGTCAGAAACACGGTGGTCAGAAACACAGTGGTCAGAAACACACTCGTCAGAAACACACTGGTCAGAAACACACTGGTCTGAAACACAGTGGTCAGAAACACAGTGGTCAGAATCACAGTGGTCAGAAACACGGTGGTCAGAAACACAGTGGTCAGAAACACACTCGTCAGAAACACACTGGTCAGAAACACACTGGTCTGAAACACAGTGGTCAGAAACACAGTGGTCAGAATCACAGTGGTCAGAAACACGGTGGTCAGAAACACAGTGGTCAGAAACACACTCGTCAGAAACACACTGGTCAGAAACACACTGGTCTGAAACACAGTGGTCAGAAACACAGTGGTCAGAATCACAGTGGTCAGAAACACGGTGGTCAGAAACACAGTGGTCAGAAACACACTCGTCAGAAACACACTGGTCAGAAACACACTGGTCTGAAACACAGTGGTCAGAAACACAGTGGTCAGAATCACAGTGGTCAGAAACACGGTGGTCAGAAACACAGTGGTCAGAAACACACTCGTCAGAAACACACTGGTCAGAAACACACTGGTCTGAAACACAGTGGTCAGAAACACAGTGGTCAGAATCACAGTGGTCAGAAACACGGTGGTCAGAAACACAGTGGTCAGAAACACACTCGTCAGAAACACACTGGTCAGAAACACACTGGTCTGAAACACAGTGGTCAGAAACACAGTGGTCAGAATCACAGTGGTCAGAAACACGGTGGTCAGAAACACAGTGGTCAGAAACACACTCGTCAGAAACACACTGGTCAGAAACACACTGGTCTGAAACACAGTGGTCAGAAACACAGTGGTCAGAATCACAGTGGTCAGAAACACGGTGGTCAGAAACACAGTGGTCAGAAACACACTCGTCAGAAACACACTGGTCAGAAACACACTGGTCTGAAACACAGTGGTCAGAAACACAGTGGTCAGAATCACAGTGGTCAGAAACACGGTGGTCAGAAACACAGTGGTCAGAAACACACTCGTCAGAAACACACTGGTCAGAAACACACTGGTCTGAAACACAGTGGTCAGAAACACAGTGGTCAGAATCACAGTGGTCAGAAACACGGTGGTCAGAAACACAGTGGTCAGAAACACACTCGTCAGAAACACACTGGTCAGAAACACACTGGTCTGAAACACAGTGGTCAGAAACACAGTGGTCAGAATCACAGTGGTCAGAAACACGGTGGTCAGAAACACAGTGGTCAGAAACACACTGGTCAGAAACACAGTGGTCCGAAACACAGTGGTCTGAAACACAGTGGTCAGAAACACAATGGTCAGAAACACAGTGATCAGAAACACACTGGTCAGAAAACAACTAGTCAGAAACACACTGGTCAGAAACACACTAGTCAGAAACACAGTGGTCTGAAACACACTGGTAAGAAACACAGTGGTCAGAAACACAGTGGTCAGAAACACCCTTGTCAGAAACATGTTGGTCAGAAACACAGTGGTCAGAAACACAGTGGTCAGAAACACAGTGGTCAGAAACACAGTGGTCAATAACACACTAGTCAGAAACACACTGGTCTGAAACACACTGGTCAGAAACACTGCGGTCAGAAACACAATGGTCAGAAACACAGTGGTCAGAAACAATGTGGTCAGAAACATAGTGGTTTGAAACACCTTGGTCGGAAAACATCTGTCAGAAACACACTTGTCAGAAACACAGTGGTCAGAAACACACTGGTCAGAAACTCACTGGTCAGAAACACACTGGTCAGAAACACGGTGGTCAGAAACACAGTGGTCAGAAACACAGTGGTCAGAAAAACACTGGTCAGAAACACAGTGGTCAGAAACACAGTGCTCAGAAACATAGTGGTCAGAAACACGGTGGTCAGAAACACACTGGTCAGAAACACAGTGGTCAGAAACACAGTCGTCAGAAACACACTGGTCAGAAACACACTCGTCAGAAATACAGTGGTCAGAAATACATTGGTCAGAAACACAGTGGTCAGAAACACAGTGGTCAGAAACAAACTGGTCAGAAACAGAGTGGTTAGAACCACACTGGTAAGAAACACAGTGGTCAGAAACACACTGGTCAGAAACACAGTGGTCAGAAACACGATGGTCAGAAGCACAGAGGTCTGAAACACAGTGGTCAGAAACACAGTGGTCAGAAAGACACTGGTCAGAAACACAGTGGTCAGAAACACAATGGTCCGAAACACCCTGGTCAGAAACACACTGGTGGGAAATACAGTGGTCAGAAACACAGTGGTCAGAAACAAAGTGGTCAGAAACACAGTGGTCAGAAACACAATGGTCCGAAACACCCTGGTCAGAAACACACTGGTGGGAAATACAGTGGTCAGAAACACAGTGGTCAGAAACAAAGTGGTCAGAAACACAGTGGTCAGAAACACTGTGGTCAGAAACACACAGGTCTGAAACACAGTGGTCAGAAACACACTGGTCAGAAACACAGTGGTCAGGAGCACAATGGTCAGAAACACACTGGTCAGAAACACATTGGTCAAAAACACAGTGGTCAGATATATAGTGGTCAGAAACACACTGGTCAGGAACACAGTGGTCAGAAACACAGTGGTCAGAAACACTGTGGTCAGAAACACACTGGTCAGAAAAACACTGGTCAGAAACACACTGGTCAGAAACACAGCGGTGAGAAACACAGTGGTCAGAAACACAGTGGTCAGAAACATAGTGGTCAGAAACGTAGTGGTCAGAAACACACTGGACAGAAACACACTGGTCAGGAACACAGTGATCAGAAACACAGTGGTCAGAAA
>SZWC01008162.1:38711-48975 GCA_023375785.1 Penium margaritaceum
GAAACACACTGGTGAGAAACACGGTGGTCAGAAACATAGTGGTAAGAAACACAGTGGTCAGAAAAACAGTGGTCAGAAAGACAGTGGTCAGAAACACTGTGGTCAGAAACAAACTGGTCAGAAACACACTGCTCAGAAAGACAGTGGTCAGAAACACAATGGTCAGAAACACACTGGTGAGAAACACAGTGGTCAGAAACACAATGGTCAGAAACACACTGGTGAGAAACACAGTGTTCAGAAACACACTGGTCAGAAACACAGTGGTCAGAAACACTGTGGTCAGAAACGCAGTGGTCAAAAACACACTGGTGAGAAACACAGTGGTCAGAAACACAGCGGTCTGAAACACAGTGGTCAGAAACACGCTGGTCAGAAACACACTGGTTAGAAACACACTGGTCAGAAACATAGTGGTCAGAAACACAGTGGTCAGAACCACACTGGTCAGAAACACAGTGGTAAAAAACACAGTGGTCAGAAACATGGTGGTCAGAAACACACTGGTCAGAAACACAGTGGTCAGAAACACAGTGGTCAGAAACACAGTGGTCAGAAACACACTGGTCAGAAACACACTCCTCATAAACACAGTGGTCAGAAACACAGTGGTCAGAAACACACTGGTCAGAAACACACTCCTCATAAACACAGTGGTCAGAAACACATTGGTCAGAAACACAGTGGTCAGAAACACAGTGGTCAGGAACAAACGGGACAGAAACACAGTGGTTAGAACCACACTGGTAAGAAACACAGTGGTCAGAAACACAGTGGTCAGAAACACAGTGGTCAGAAACACGGTGGTCAGAAACACACAGATCTGAACCACAGTGGTCAAAAACACACTGGTCAGAAAGACACTGGTTAGAGAAACAGTGGTCAGAAACACACTGGTCAGAAACACACTGGTGAGAAATACGGTGGTCAGAAACACAGTGGTCAGAAACACAGTGGTCAGAAACACAGTGGTCAGAAACAAAGTGGTCAGAAACACACTGGTCAGAAACACATCGGTCAGAAACACAGTGGTCAGAAATATAGTGGTGAGAAACACACTGGTCAGATATACAGTGGTCAGAAACACAGTGGTCAGAAACACAGTGGTCAGAAACACACTGGTCAGAAACACATCGGTCAGAAACACAGTGGTCAGAAATATAGTGGTGAGAAACACACTGGTCAGATATACAGTGGTCAGAAACACAGTGGTCAGAAACACAGTGGTCAGAAACACACTGGTCAGAAACACACTGGTCAGAAACACACTGGTCAGAAACACATTGGGCAGAAACACAGTGGTCAGAAACACAGTGGTCAGAAACACAGTGGTCAGAAACGCAGTGGTCAGAAACACACTGGTCAGAAACCCATTGGTCAGAAACATAGTGGTCAGAAACACAGTGGTCAGAAACACGGTGGTCAGATTTACAGTGGTCAGAAACACACTGGTCAGAAACACAGTGGTCAGAAACACACTGGTCAGAAACACAGTGGTCAGAAACACATTGGTCAGAAACCAAGTGGTCAAAAACGTAAAGGTCAGAAACACACTGGTCAGAAACACAGTTGTTAGAAACACACAGTTCAGAGGTACACTGGTGAGAAACACAGTGGTCAGAAACACACTGGTCAGAAACACAGTGGTCAGAAACACATTGGTCAGAAACACACTGGTCAGAAATACACTGGTCAGAAGCACACTGGTCAGAAACACACTGGTCCGAAAGACACTGGTCAGAAACACAGTGGTGAGAAACACAGTGGTCAGAAACAAACTGGTCAGAAACACAGTGGTCACAACCACACTGGTCAGAAACACAGTGGGCAGAAACACAGTGGTCAGAAACACAGTGGTCAGAAATACACTTGTCTGAAACATTGTGGTCAGAAACACAGTGGACAGGAACACAGTGGTCAGAAACACAGTGGTGAGAAACACAATGGTCAGAAACACACTGGTCAGAAACACCTTGGTCAGAAATACAGTGGTAAGAAACACAGTGGTCAGAAACACAGTGGTCTGAAAGACAGTGGTCAGAAACACTGTGGTCAGAAGAAAACTGGTCGCAAACACACTGCTCAGAAACACAGTGGTCAGAAATACAATGGTCCGAAACACACTGGTGAGAAACACAGTGGTCAGAACCACACTGGTTAGAAGCACAGTGGTCAGAAACATTGTGGTCAGAAACACAGTGGTCAGAACCACACTGGTCAGAAACACAGTGGTCAGAAACACAGTGGTCAGAAACATTGTGGTCAGAAACACAGTGGTCAGAACCACACTGGTCAGAAACACAGTGGTCAGAAACACAGTTGTCAGAAACATTGTGGTAAAAAACACACTGGTCAGAAACACAGTGGTCAGAAACACAGTGGTTAGAAACACAGTGGTCAGAAACACACTGGTGAGAAACACACTGGTCAGAAACACACTGGTCAGAAACACAGTGGGCAGAAACACAGTGGTCAGAAACACAGTGGTCAGAAACACAGTGGTCAGAAACGCAGTGGTCAGGAACACACTGGTCAGAAACACAATGGTCAGAAAAATAGTGGTCAGAAACACAGTGGTCAGAAACACTGTGGTCAGAAATACAGTGGTCAGAAACACACTGGTCAGAAACACAGTGGTCAGAAACGCATTGGTCAGAAACCCAGTGGTCAGAAACGTAGTGGTCAGAAACACACTGGTCAGAAACACACTTGTTAGAAACACCCAGTTCAGAGGTACACTGGTCAGAAACACAGTGGTCAGAAACACACTGGTCAGAAACACTGTGGTCAGAAACACAGTGGTCAGAAACACACTGGTCAGAAACACACTGGTCAGAAGCACACTGGTCAGAAACACACTGGTCAGAAACACAGTGGTCAGAAACACTGTGGTCAGAAATACAGTGGTCAGAAACACACTGGTCAGAAACACTGTGGTCAGAAACACAGTGGTCAGAAACACACTGGCCAGAAACACAGTGGTCAGAAACACAGTGGTCGGAAACACAGTGGTCAGAAACACAGTGGTCAGAACCACACTGGTCAGAAACACAGTGGTCAGAAACGCATTGGTCAGAAACCCAGTGGTCAGAAACGTAGTGGTCAGAAACACACTGGTCAGAAACACAGTAGTCAGAAACACTGTGGTCAGAAACACACTGGTCAGAAACACACTGGTCAGAAGCACACTGGTCAGAAACACACTGGTCAGAAACATAGTGGTCAGAAACACGCTGGTCAGAAAGGCACTGGTCAGAAACACAGTGGTCAGAAACACAGTGGTCAGAAACATTCTGGTCAGAAACACACTGGTCAGAAACACACTGGTCAGAAACACAGTGGTCAGAAACACACTGGTCGGAAACACAGTGGTCAGAAACACAGTGGTCAGAAACACAGTGGTCAGAAACATTCTGGTCAGAAACACACTGGTCAGAAACACACTGGTCAGAAACACAGTGGTCAGAAACACGCTGGTCAGAAAGGCACTGGTCAGAAACACAGTGGTCAGAAACACAGTGGACAGAAACACACTGGTCAGAAACACAGTGGTCAGAAACACGCTGGTCAGAAAGGCACTGGTCAGAAACACAGTGGTCAGAAACACAGTGGTCACAACCACACTGGTCACAAACACAGTGGTCAGAAACACACTGGTCAGAAACACACTGGTCAGAAAGACAGTAGTCAGAAACACTGTGGTCAGAAACAAACTGGTCAGAAACACACTGGTCAGAAACACTGTGGTCAGAAACAAACTGGTCAGAAACACACTGCTCAGAACCACAGTGGTCAGAAACATAATGGTCAGAAACACACTGGTGAGAAACACAGTGGTCAGAAACACTCTGGTCAAAAACACACTGGTCAGAAACACAATGGTAAAAAATGCACTGGCCAGAAACACACTGGTCAGAAACACAGTGGTCAGAAACACAGTGGTCATAAACACGCTGGTCAGAAACACACTGGTCAGAACCACAGTGGTCAGAAACATAGTGGTCAGAAACACAGTGGTCAGAACCACACTGGTCAGAAACACAGTGGTCAGAAACACAGTGGTCAGAAAACGGTGGTCAGAAACACACTGGTCTTAAACACAGTGGTCAGAAACATAGTGGGCAGAAACACACTGGTCAGAAACACAGTGGTCAGAAACACAATGGTCAGAAACACACTGGTCAGAAACACACTGGTCAGAAACACACTGGTCAGAGATACGGTGGTCAAAAACACAGTGGTCAGAAACACAGTGGTCAGAAAAACTGTGGTCAGAAATACACTGGTCATAAACACACTGGTCAGAAACATTGTGGTCAGGAGAACAATGGTCAGAAGCACATTGGTTAGAAACACACTGGTCAGAAACACAGTGGTCAGAAACATAGTGGTCAGAAACACTCTGGTCAGAAACACAGTGGTCAGAAACACAGTGGTCAGAAACACAGTGGTCAAGAACACACTGGTCAGAAACACACTGGTCAGAAACACACTGGTCAGAAACACAGTGGTCAGAAATATGGTGGTCAGAAATACAGTGGTCAGAAACACACTGGTCAGAAACACAGTTGTCAGAAACACACTTGTCAGAAACACAGTGGTCAGAAGGACAGTGGTCAGAAACGAAGTGGTAAGAAACACACTGGTTATAAACACAGTGGTAAGAAACACAGTGGTCAGAAACACAGTGGTCAGAAACACACTCGTCAGAAACACACTGGTCGGAAACACAGTGGTCAGAAACACGCTTCTCAGAAACACACTGGTCAGAAACACGGTGGTCAGAAACAAACCGGTCAGAAACACAGTTGTCAGAAACACAGTGGTCAGAAACGCAGTGGTCAGAAACACACTGGTCAGAAACACAGTGGTCAGAAACACAGTGGTCAGAAACACGCTTCTCAGAAACACACTGGTCAGAAACATAGTGGTCAGAAACACAGTTGTGAGAAACACAGTGGTCAGAAACACAGTGGTCAGAAACACAGTGGTCAGAAAAAAACTGGTGAGAAACAAAGTGGTCAGAACCACACAGGTAAGAAGCACAGTGGTGAGAAACAATGTGGTCAGAAACACAGTGGTCAGGAAAACTCTGGTCATAAACACACTGGTCAGAAACACCGTGGTCACAAACACAGTGGTCAGAAACAAAGTGGTCAGAAACACAGTGGTCAGAAACACAGTGGTCATAAACACACTGGTCAGAATCACCGTGGTCAGAAACACAGTGGTCAGAAACACAGTGGTTAGAAACACACTGGTGAGAAACACACTGGTCAGAAAGACACTGGGCAGAAACACATTGGTCAGAAACAAACTGGTCAGAAAAACAGTGGTCAGAAACACAATGGTCTGAAACACACTGGTCAGCAACACAGTGGTCAGAAACACAATGGTCAGAAACACAGTGGTCAGAAACACACTGGTCAGAAACACAGTGGTCAGAAACATAGTGGTCATAAACACACTGGATAGAAACATAGTGGTCAGAAACACAGTGGTCAGAAACACAATGGTCAGAAACACAGTGGTCAGAAACACACTGGTCAGAAACACAGTGGTCAGAAACATAGTGGTCATAAACACACTGGATAGAAACATAGTGGTCAGAAACACTGTGGTCAGAAACACAGTGGTCAGAAGCACACTGGTCAGAAACACAGTGGTCAGAAACACATTGGTCAGAAACACACTGGTCAGAGACACAGTGGTCAGAAAGACAGTGGTTAGAAACACAGTGGTCAGAGACACACTTGTCAGAAGCACAGTGGTCTGAAACGCAGTGGTCATAAACACACTCGTCAGAAACACAGTGGTCAGAAACACAGTGGTCAGAAACACAGTGGTCAGAAACACACTGGTCAGAAACACAGTGGTCAGAAAGACACTGTTCAGAAACACAGTGGTCAGAAACACGGTGGTCAGAAACAGAGAGGTCAGAAACACACTGATCAAAGGCACACTGGTCATAAACACAGTGGTCAGAAACACACTGGTCAGAAACATAGTGGTCAGAAACACACTGGTCAGAAACACAATGGTCAGAAACACAGTGGTCAGAAACACAGCTGTCTGAAACACAGTGGTCAGAAACACACTGGTCTGAAACACACTGGTCAGAAACACATTGGTCAGAAACACACTGGTCAGAAACACAATGGTCAGAAACACAGTGGTCAGAAACACAGCTGTCTGAAACACAGTGGTCAGAAACACACTGGTCTGAAACACACTGGTCAGAAACACATTGGTCAGAAACACACTGGACAGAAACACAGTGGTGAGAAATACTGTGGTCAGAAACAAAGTGGTCAGAAACACACTGGTGAGAAACAAAGTAGTCAGAAACAAAATGGTAAGAAACACAGTTATCAGAAACACAGTGGTAAAAAACATGCTGGTCAGAAACACACTGGTCAGAAACACAGTGGTCAGAAACACACTGGTCAGAAACACAGTGGTCAGAAACACAGTGGTCAGAAACACACTGGTCAGAAACACAGTGGTCAGAAACTCAGTGGTCAGAAACACAGTATTCAGAAACACAGTGGTAATAAACACAGTGGTCAGAAACACAGTGGACAGAAACACAGTGGTCAGAAACACACTGGTCAGAAACACAGTGGTCAGAAACACAGTGGTCAGAAACACAGTGGTCAGAAACACAGTGGTCAAAAAACACAGTGGTCTGAAACATAGTGGTAAGAAACACACTGGTCAGAATCACAGTGGTCACAAACAGAGTGGTCAGAACCACATTGGGCAGAAACACGGTGGTTAGAAACACACTGGTCAGAAACACAATGGTCAGAAACACACAGGTCAGAAACACAGTGGTCAGAAACACTGTGTTCTGAAACACACTGGTCAGAAACATACTGGTCTAAAGACACTGGTGAGAAAGACATTGGTCAGAAACACACTGGTCAGAAACACAGTGGTCAGAAAGACAATGGTAATAAACACTCACTGGAAAGAATTACAGTGGTCAGAAACAATTGGTCTGAAACATAGTGGTCAGAAACACAGTGGTCAAAAGCACACTGGTTAGAAACACAGTGGTTAGAAACACACTGGTCAGAAACACACTGGTCGAAAACACAGTGGTCAGAAACACAGTGGTCAGAAACAAAGTGGTCAGAAATACAGCTGTCAGAAACACAGTGGTAAAAAACACACTGGTGAGAAACAAACTGGTCAGAAACCCACTGGTCAAAAAACACAGTGGGCAGAAACACAGTGGTCAGAAACACTGTGGTTAGAAACACTGTGGTTAGAAACACACTGGTCAGAAACACACTGGTCTGAAAGACGCAGGTCAGAAACACATTGGTCAGAAACACTCTGGTCAAAAACACAGTGGTCAGAAACTGACTGGTCATTAACACACTGGTCAGAAACACAGTGGTCAGAAACAGAGTGGTTAGAACCACAGTGGTCAGAAACACGGTGGTTAGAAGCACAATGGTCAGAAACACACTGGTAAGAAACACACTGGTCAGAAACAGTGGTCAGAAACACACTGGTCAGAAACACAGTGGTCAGAAACACAGTGGTCATAAACACACTGGATAGAAACACGGTGTAAGAAACACAGTGGTCAGAAACACTGTGGTCGGAAACACAGTGATCAGAAGCACAGTGGTCAGAAAGACAGTGGTCAGAAACACACTGGTCAGAAACTTAGTGGACAGAAACACAGTGGTCAGAAACACACTTGTCAGAAACACATTGGTCTGAAACAGACTGGTCAGAAACACAGTGGTCAAAAACATAGTGGTCAGAAACACAGTGGTCAGAAACACAGTGGTCAGAAACACACTGGTCATAAACACAGTGGTCAGATACAAACTGGTCAGAAACACACTGGTCAGAAACACAGTGGTCAGAAACACAGTGGTCAGAAACACAGAGTTCAGAAACACAGTGGTCATAAACACAGTGGTCAGAAACACAGTGGACAGAAACACAGTGGTCAGAAACACACTGGTCAGAAACAGACTGGTCAGAAACACACTGGTCAGAAACACAGTGGTCAGAAACACAGTGGTCAGAAAGACACTGGGCAGAAACACAGTGGTCAGAAACACAGTGGTCAGAGACACACTGGTCAGAAACACAGTGGTCAGAAAGACACTGGGCAGAAACACAGTGGTCAGAAACACAGTGGTCAGAGACACACTGGTCAGAAACACAGTGGTCAGAAAGACACTGGGCAGAAACACAGTGGTCAGAAACACAGTGGTCAGAGACACACTGGTCAGAAACACAGTGGTCAGAAAGACACTGGGCAGAAACACAGTGGTCAGAAACACAGTGGTCAGAGACACACTGGTCAGAAACACAGTGGTCAGAAAGACACTGGGCAGAAACACAGTGGTCAGAAACACAGTGGTCAGAGACACACTGGTCAGAAACACAGTGGTCAGAAAGACACTGGGCAGAAACACAGTGGTCAGAAACACAGTGGTCAGAGACACACTGGTCAGAAACACAGTGGTCAGAAAGACACTGGGCAGAAACACAGTGGTCAGAAACACAGTGGTCAGAGACACACTGGTCAGAAACACAGTGGTCAGAAAGACACTGGGCAGAAACACAGTGGTCAGAAACACAGTGGTCAGAGACACACTGGTCAGAAACACAGTGGTCAGAAAGACACTGGGCAGAAACACAGTGGTCAGAAACACAGTGGTCAGAGACACACTGGTCAGAAACACAGTGGTCAGAAAGACACTGGGCAGAAACACAGTGGTCAGAAACACAGTGGTCAGAGACACACTGGTCAGAAACACAGTGGTCAGAAAGACACTGGGCAGAAACACAGTGGTCAGAAACACAGTGGTCAGAGACACACTGGTCAGAAACACAGTGGTCAGAAAGACACTGGGCAGAAACACAGTGGTCAGAAACACAGTGGTCAGAGACACACTGGTCAGAAACACAGTGGTCAGAAAGACACTGGGCAGAAACACAGTGGTCAGAAACACAGTGGTCAGAGACACACTGGTCAGAAACACAGTGGTCAGAAAGACACTGGGCAGAAACACAGTGGTCAGAAACACAGTGGTCAGAGACACACTGGTCAGAAACACAGTGGTCAGAAAGACACTGGGCAGAAACACAGTGGTCAGAAACACAGTGGTCAGAGACACACTGGTCAGAAACACAGTGGTCAGAAAGACACTGGGCAGAAACACAGTGGTCAGAAACACAGTGGTCAGAGACACACTGGTCAGAAACACAGTGGTCAGAAATACAGTGGTCAGAAACACACTGGTCTGAAACATACTGGGCAGAAACACAGTGGTCAGAAACACAGTGGTCAGAAACACGAAGGTCAGAAACACACTGGTCAGAGGAACACTGGTCAGAAACACAGTTGTCAGAAACACACTGGTCAGAAACACAGTGGTCAAGGACACACTGGTTATAAACACAGTGGTCAGAAACACACTGGTCAGAAACACAGTGGTCAGAAACACAGTGGTCAGAAACACACTGGTCTGAAACAAAGTGGTCAGAAACACAGTGGTCAGAAACACACTGGTCAGAATCACCGTGGTGAGAAACACAGTGGTCAAAAACACAGTGGTCAGAAACACACTCATCAGAAACACAGTTGTCAGAAATACAGTGGTCAGAAATTCAATGGTCAGAGGCACACTTGTCAGAAATACAGTGGTCAGAAACACTGTGGTCAGAAACACAGTGGTCGGAAACACAGTGGTCAGAGACACAGTGATCAGAAATACAGTGGTAAGAAACAAACTTTTCAGAGGCACACTGGTCAGAAACACAGTCGTCCGAAACATGGTGGTCAGAAACACAGTGGTCAGAAACACAGTGGTCAGAAACACAGTGGTGAGAAACACACCGGTCTGAAACCCACTCGTCAGAAACACAGTGGTCAGAAACAGACTGGTCTGAAACACACTGGTCAGAAACACACTGGTCAGAAACACACTGGTCAGGAACATTCTTGTCAGAAACACAGAGGTCAGAAACACACTGGTCAGAGGCACACTAGTCAGAAACACACTGGTCAGAAACACAGTGGTCAGAAAAACAGTGGTCAGAAACACAGTGGTCAGAAACATAGTGGTCAGAAACATACTAGTCAGAAACACTGTGGTCAGAAACAGAGTGGTCATAAACACAGTGGTCAGAAACACACTGGTCTGAAAAAGACTGGTCACAAACACAGTGGTCATAAACACACTGGTCAGAAACACAGTGGTCAGAAACACAGTGGTCAGGAACA
>SZWC01008162.1:68407-94759 GCA_023375785.1 Penium margaritaceum
TCAGAAACACACTGGTCAGAAACACGGTGGTCAGAAACACAGTGGTCAAAACACAGTGGTAAGAAGCACACTGTTCAGAAACATACTGGTCAGAAACACAGTGGTCAGAAACACACTGGTGAGAAACACACTGGTACGCAACACAGTGGTCAGAAACACTCTGGTCAGAAACACAGTGGTCAGAAACACACTGGTTAGAAACACACTGGTTCAAAGCACACTGGTCAGAAACACAGTGGTCAGAAACACACTGGTCAGAAACAGAGTGGTCACAAACACAATGGTCAGAAACACACTGGTCAGAAACACACTGGTCAGAAACACACTGGTCAGAAACACAGTGGTCAGAAACACACTGGTCAGAAACACAGTGGTCAGAAACACAGTGGTCACAAACACAGTGGTCAGAAACACACTCGTCAGAAACACAGTGTTTAGAAACACACTGGTCAGAAACACAGTGTTTAGAAACACACTGGTCAAAAACACACTTGTCAGAAACAAAGTGGTCACAAAAACAGAGTGCTCAGAAACACAGTGGTCAGAACACACTGGTCAGAAACACAGTGGAAAGAAACACCGTGTTCAAGAACACATTGGTCAGAAACACAGTGGTCAGAAACACAGTGGTAAGAAATACACTGGTCAGAAACACAGTGGTCAGAAACATAGTGGTCAGAAACACACTGATCAGAAACAGAGTGGTCAGAATCACTGTGGTGAGAAACACAGTGGTCAGAAACACAGTGGTCTGAAACACACTGGTCAGAAACACAGTGGTCAGAACCACACTGATCAGGAACACACTGGTCAGAAACACAGTGGTCAAAAACACAGTGGTCAAAACACTGTGGTAATAAACACACTGTTCAGAAACACACTGGTCAGAAACACTGTGGTCAGAAAGACGCTGGTCAGAAAGACTGGTCACAAACACAGTGTTCAGAAACACACTGGTCAGAAACACAGTGGTCAGAAACACACTGGTTAGAAACACACTGGTCAGAAACACAGTGGTCAGAAACACACTGGTCAGAAAGACAGTGGTCACAAACACAGTGGTCAGAAACACACTGGTCAGAACCACAGTGGTCAGAAACACAGTGGTTAGAAACACACTGGTCAGAAACACAGTGGTCAGAAACACACTGGTCAGAAACACACTGGTTAGAAACACAGTGGTCACAAACATACTGGTCAGAAACACACTGGTCACAAACACACTGGTCACAAACACACTGGTCACAAACACACTGGTCAGAAACACACTGGTCAGAAACACAGTGGTCAGAAACACATTGGTCAGAAACACAGTGGTCAGAAACACAGTGGTCAGAAAGACAGTGGTCAGAAAGCTACTGGTCACCAACACACTAGTCAGAAACACACTGGTCAGAAACAGAGTGGTCAGAAACACCCTGGTCAGAAACACACTGGTCAGAAACAGGGTGGTCAGAAACACACTCGTCAGAAACACAGTGGTCAAAAACACAGTGGTCTGAAACACACTGGTCAGAAACACACTGGTGAGAAACACACTGATCAGAAACACACTGGTCAGAAACACAGTGGTCAGAAAGACAGTGGTCAAAACACAGTGGTAAGAAACATGCTGTTCAGAAACACACTGGTCAGAAACACAGTGGTCAGAAATACACTGGTCAGAAACACACTGGTCAGAAACACAGTGGTCACAAACACAGTGGTCAGAATCACACTGGTCAGAAACACAGTGGTGAGAAACACAGTGGTTAGAAACACACTGGTCAGAAACACAGTGGTCAGAAACACAGAGGTCAAAAACAATTTGGTCAGAAACACAGTGGTCAGAAACACAGTGGTCAGAAACACAGTGGTCAGAAGCCCACTGGTCAGAAACACAGTGGTCAGAAACACAGTGGTTAAAAACAAACTGGTCAGAAACACAGTTGTCAGAAACACAGTGGTCAGAAACACACTTGTCAGAAACACAGTGGTCAGAAACACAGTGGTCAGAAACACAGTGGTCAGAAACACAGTGGCAAGAAACACACTGGTCAAGATAACACTGGTCAGAAACACATTCGTCAGAAATACACTGGTCAAAAACGGAGTGGTCAGAAACACACTGGTCAGAAACACAGTGGTCAGAAACACACTTATCAGCAACACACTGGTCAGAAACATAGTGGTCAGAAACACAGTGGTCAAAACACAGTGGTAAGAAACACACTGCTCAGAAACACAATGGTCAGAAACACGGTGGTCAGAAACACAGTGGTCAAAACACAGTGGTAAGAAACACACTGTTCAGAAACACACTGGTCAGAAACACAGTGGTCAGAAACACACTTGTCAGAAACACAGTGGTCACAAACACAGTGGTCAGAAACACACTGGTCAGAAACACAGTGGTCAGAAACACACTGGTCAGAAACACAGTGGTCCGAAACACATTGGTCAGAAACACAGTGATCAGAAACACAGTGACCAGAAACACAGTGGTCAGAAACACAGTGGTCAGAAACAGAGTGGTCAGAAACACAATGGTCAGAAACACACTAGGCAGAAACACACTGGTCCAAAACACAGTGGAAAGAAACACAGTGGTCAGAAACACAGTGGTAAGAAACAGAGTGGTCAGAAACACAGTGGTCAGAAACACAGTGGTCAGAAACACACAGGTCAGAAACACAGTGGTCAGAGACACACTGGTCAGAAACACAGTCGGCAGAAACACAGTGGTTAGTAACACACTGGTCAGAAACACAGTGGTCAGAAACAAACTGGTCAGAAAAACACCGGTCAGAAACACAGTGGTCACAAACACACTGGTCAGAAACACACTGGTCACAAACACACTGGTCAGAAACACACTGGTCAGAAACACACTGGTCTGAAACACAGTGGTAAAAAACACAGTGATCAGGAACACACTGGTCAGAAACAATGTGGTCAAAAACACAGTGGTCAGAAACACAGTGGTAAAAAAAGACTGGTCACAAACACACTAGTAAGAAACACACTGGTCAGAAACACAGTGGTCTGAAACACATTGTTCAGAAACACACTGGTCAGAAACACAGTGGTCAGAAACACACTGGTCAGAAACACAGTGGTCAGAATCATACTGGTTAGAAACACCGTGGTCAGAAACACAGTGGTCAGAAACACACTGGTCAGAAACACAGTGGTCAGAAACACAGTGGTCAAAAACAAATTGGTCAGAAACACAGTGGTCAGAAACACAGTGGTCATAAACACAGTGGTCAGAAACGCACTAGTCAGAAACACAGTGGTCAGAAACACAGTGCTCAGAAACACAGTGGTCAGAAACACACTGGTCAGAAACATAGTGGTCAGAAACACACTGATCAGAAAAACACTGGTCAGAAACACGGTGGTAAGAAACACAGTGGTCAAAACACAGTGGTAAGAAACATACTGTTCAGAAACACACTGGCATAAAACACAGTGGTCAGAAACACACTGGTCAGAAACACACTTGTCAGAAACACAGTGGTCACAAACACAGTGGTCAGAAACACACTGGTGAGAAACACAGTGGTTAGAAACACAGTGGTTAGAAACACACTGGTCAGAAACACAGTGGTCAGCAACACACTGGTCTGAAACACACTGGTGAGTAACACAGTTGTCACAAACACAATCGTCAGAAACATACTGGTCTCAAACACAATGGTCAGAAACACACTGGTCAGAAACACACTGGTCAGAAATACAGTGGTCAGAAACACACTAGTCAAAAACACACTGGTCAAAGACACAGTGGTAAGAAACATAGTGGTCAGAAACAGAGTGGTAAGAAACACAGTGGTCGGAAACACAGTCGTCAGAAACACAGTGGTCAGAAACACAGTGGTCAGAAACACAGTGGTTAGAAACACACTGGTCAGAAACACACTGGTAAGAAACACAGTGGTCACAAACACACTGGTCAGAAACACACTACTCAGAAACACACTGGTCAGAAACACAGTGGTCAGAAACACAGTGGTTAGAAACACACTGGTCAGAAACACAGTGGTCAGAAACACAGTGGTCAGTAACACACTGGTTAGAAACACACTGGTCAGAAACACACTGGTAAATAACAAAGTGGTCAGAAACACAATGGTCAGAAACACGGTGGTCAGAAAAACAATGGTCAGAAACACAGTGGTCAGAATCACACTGGTCAGAAACACAGTGGTCAGTAATACAGTGGTCAGAAACACACTGGTCAGAAAGACAGTAGTAAAAAACACAGTGGTCAAAACAAATATGTCAGAAACACAGTGGTCAGAAACACAATGGTCAGAAACACAGTGGTCAGAAACCCACTAGTCAGAAACACAGTGGTCAGAAACACAGTGCTCAGAAACACAGTGCTTAGAAACACACTGGTCCGAAACACAGTGTTCAGAAACACATTGGTCAAAAACCCAGTGGTCAGAAAGCCATTGGTAAGAAACAAACTGGTCAGAAACACACTGGTCAGAAACACAGTGGTCAGAAACACACTGGTCAGACACAGTGTGGTCATAAACACAGTGGTCGGAAACACACTGATCAGAAACACACTGGTCAGAAACACGGTGGTCAGAAAAACAGTCGTCAAAACACAGTGGTAAGAAACACACTGTGCAGAAACACACTGGTCAGAATCACAGAGGTCAGAAACACAATGGTCAAAAACACACTTGTCAGAAAGACAGTGGTCACAAACACAGTGGTCAGAAACACACTGGTCAGAAACACAGTGGTCAGAAACACAGTGGTTAGAAACACACTGGTAAGAAATACTGTGGTCAGAAACACACTGGTCAGAAACACACTGGTCAGAAACACAGTGGTCACAAAAACACTGGTCAGAAACACACTGGTCACAAACACACTGGTCAGAAACACACTTGTCAGAAACACACTGGTCAGAAACACACTGGTCAGAAACACAGTGGTCAGAAACACAGTGGTCAGAAACACATTGGTCAGACACACAGTGATCAGAAACACAGTGGCCAGAAACACAGTGGTCAGAAACACAGTGGTCGGAAACACAGTGGTCAGAAACACACTAGTCAGAAACACACTAGTCAGAAACACACTGGTCAAAAACACAGTGGTAAGAAACACAGTGGTCAGAAACACAGTGGTCAGAAACAGAGTGGTTTGAAACACAGTGGTCCGAAACACAGTAGTCAGAGACACACAGGTCAAAAACACAGTGGTCAGAGACACACTGGTCAGAAACACAGTCGTCAGAAACACAGTGGTTAGAAACACACTTGTCAGAAACACAGTGGTCAGAAACACACTGGTCAGAAAAACACTGGTCAGAAACACAATGGTCACAAACACACTGGTCAGAAACACAATGGTCACAAACCCAGTGGTCAGAAACACACTGGTCACAAACACACTAGTCAGAGACACACTGGTCAGAAACACAGTGGTCAGAAACACACTGTTCAGAAACACACTGGTCAGAAACACAGTGGTCAGAAACAGAGTGGTCAGAAACACAGTGGTCAGAAAAACAATGGTCAGAAACACAGTGGTCAGAATCACACTGGTTAGAAACACAGTGGATAGAACCACAGTGGTCAGGAACACACTGGTCAGAAATACAGTGATCAGAAACGCACTAGTCAGAAACACAGTGGTCAGAAACACAGTGGTAAGAAACACACTGGTCAGAAACACAGTGGTCAGTAACACACTGGTCAGAAAGAGAGTGGTGAGAAACACAGTGGTCAGAAACACAGTGGTCTGAAACACACTGGTCAGAAACACAGTGGTCAAAAACACACTGATCAGAAAAACACTGGTCAGAAACACAGTGGTCAAAAACACAGTGGTCAGAACACTGTGGTAATAATCACACTGTTCAGAGACACACTGGTCAGAAACACTGTGGTCAGAAACACCCTGGTCAGAAACACACTGGTCAGAAACACAGTAGTCACAATTACAGTGGTCAGAAACACACTGGTCGGAAACACAGTGGTCAGAAACACAGTGGTTAGAAACACACTGGTCAGAAACACAGTGGTCAGAGACACACTGGTCAGAAAGACACTGGTCAGAAACAAAGTGGTCACAAACATACTGGTCAGAAACACACTGGTCACAAACACGCTGGTCAGAAACACACTGGTCAGAAACACAGTGGTCAGAAACACAGTGATGAGAAACACAGTGGTAAGAAACACACTGGTCAGAAACACAGTGGTCAGAAACACAGTGGTCAGAAACACATTGGTCAGAAACACAGTGGTCAGAAGCACAGTGGTAGAAAACAAATAAGTCAGAAACACAGTGGTCAGAAACACAGTAGTCAAAAACATAGTGGTCAGAGACGCACTAGTCAGAAACACAGTGGTCAGAAACACGGTGCTGAAAAACACAGTGGTCAGAAACAGACTGGTCAGAAACAAAGTGGTCAGAAACACAGTGTCCACAAACACATTGGTCACAAACACAGTGGTCAGAAACACAGTGGTAAGAAACACACTGGTCAGAAACACACTGGTCAGAAACACACTGGTCAGAAACACAGTGGTGAGAAATACACTGGTCAGAAACAGAGTGGTCAGGAACACAGTGGTCAGAAACACAGTGGTCAGAAACACAGTGGTCAGAAACACACTGATCAGAAACACACTGATCAGAAACACAGTGGTCATAAACACAGTGGTCAAAACACTGTGGTAAGAAACACACTATTCAGAAACACACTGGTCAGAAACACAGTGGTCAGAAACACGCTGGTCAGAAACACACTAATCAGTAACACAGTGCTCACCAATACAGTGGTCAGAGACACACTGGTCAGAAACACAGTGGTTAGAAACACACTGGTCAGAAACACAGTGGTTAGAAACACACTGGTCAGAGACACACCAGACAGAAACACAGAGGTCACAAAGACACTGGTTAGAGACACACTGGTCACAAACACACTGGTCAGAAACACAATGGTCAGAAAAACACTGGTAAGAAACACAGTTGTCAGAAACAAAATGGTCAGAAACACACTGGTCAGAAACACAGTGGTCAGAAACACAGTGGTCAGAAACACAGTGGTTAGAAACACACTGGTCAGAAACACACTGGTCAGAAACACACTGGTCAGAAACACAGTGGTCACAAATACAGTGCTCAGAAACACACTGGTCAGCAACACAGTGGTCAGAAACACAGTGGTCAGAGACACACTGGTCAGAAACACACTGGTAACAAAAACACTAGTCAGAAACACACTGGTCAGAAACACAGTGGTCAAAAACACAGTGGTCAGAAACACACTGGTCAGAAACACAGTGGTCACAAACACAGTGGTCAGAAACACAATGGTGAGAAACACAGTGGTCAGAAACACAGTGGTTAGAAACACACTGGTCAGAAACACAGTGGTCAGAAACACAGTGGTCAAAAACAAATTGGTCAGAAACACAGTGGTCAGAAACACAGTGGTCAGAAACACACTGGTCAGAAACACAGAGGTGAGAAACACAGTGGTAAAAAACAAATTGGTCAGAAACACAGTGGTCAGAAACACAGTTTTCAGAAACACAATGCTCAGAAACGCACTATTCAGAAACACAGTGGTCAGAAACACAGTGCTCAGAAACACAGTGGTCAGAAACACACTGGTCAGAAACACAGTGGTCAGAAACAAAGTGTTCACAAACACATTGGTCAGAAACACAGTGGTCAGAAACACTGTTGTAAGAAACAGACTGGTCAGAAACACACTGGTCAGAAACACAGTGGTCAGAAACACACTGGTCAGAAACACACTGGTCAGAAATACACTGGTCAGAAACACAGTCGTCGGAAACACAGTGGTTAGAAACACACTGGTCAGAAACACAGTGGTGAGAAACAGAGTGGTCAGAAACACAGTGGTCCGAAACACAGTGGTCAGAAACACACAGGCCAGAAACACAGTGGTCAGAGACATACTGGTCAGAAACACAGTCGTCAGAAACACAGTAGTTGGAGACACACTGGTCAGAAACACACTGGTCAGAAACACGGTGGTCAGAAACACAGTGATCAGAAACACTCTGGTCAGAAACACAGTGGTCAAAAACACAGTGGTCAGAAACACCGAGGTCAGAAACACACTGGCCACAAACACACTAGTCAGAGACACACTGGTCAGAAACACAGTGGTCAGAAACCCCCTGTTCAGAAACACACTGGTCAGAAACACAGTGGTCAGAAACAGAGTGGTCAGAAACACAGTGGTCAGAAAAACAATGGTCAGAAACACAGTGGTCAGGATCACACTGGTTAGAAACAAAGTGGATAGAAACACAGTGGTCAGAAACACACTGGTCAGAAACACAGTGGTCAGAAACACAGTGGTCAAAAACAAGTTGGTCAGAAACACAGTGGTCAGAAACACAGTGGTCAGAAACACAGTGGTCAGAAACGCACTAGTCAGAAACACAGTGGTCAGAAACACAGTGGTAAGAAACACACTGGTCAGAAACACACTGGTCAGAAACACAGTGGTCAGAAACACACTGGTCAGAAAGAGAGTGGTCAGAAACAAAGTGGTCAGAAACACGCTGGTCAGAAACACACTGGTCGGAAACACAGTAGTCACAATTACAGTGGTCAGAAACACACTGGTTGGAAACACAGTGGTCAGAAACACAGTGGTTAGAAAAACACTGGTCAGAAACACAGTGGTCAGAAACACACTGGTCAGAAACACACTGGTCAGAAACACAGTGGTCACAAACATACTGGTCTTAAACACACTGGTCACAAACACGCTGGTCAGAAACACACTGGTCAGAAACACAGTGGTCAGAAAGACAGTGATCAGAAACACAGTGGTCAAAAACACACTGGTCAGAAACACATTGGTCAGAAATACAGTGGTCAGAAACACATTGGTCAGAAACACAGTGGTGAGAAGCACAGTGGTACAAAAAAATATGACAGAAACACAGTGGTCAGAAACACAGTAGTCAAAAACATAGTGGTCAGAAACGCACTAGTCAGAAAAACAGTAGTCAGAAACACATTTCTCAGAAACACAGTGGTCAGAAACAGACTGGTCAGAAACAAAGTGGTCAGAAACACAGCGTTCAGAAACACAGTGGTAAGAAACACTCTGGTCAGAAACACACTGGTCAGAAACACACTGGTCAGAAACACAGTGGTGAGAAACACACTGGTCAGAAACAGAGTGGTCAGAAACATAGTGGTCAGAAACACAGTGGTCAGAAACACAGTGGTCAGAAACACACTGATCAGAAGCACACTGATCAGAAACAGAGTGGTCATAAACACAGTGGTCAAAACACTGTGGTAAGAAACACACTATTCAGAAACACACTGGTCAGAAACACAGTGGTCAAAAACACGGTCGTCAGAAACACAATGGTAAGAAACACACTGGTAAGAAACACAGTGGTCAGAAACACAGTGGTCAGAAACACACTGGTCAGAAACACAGTGGTCAGAAACACAGTGGTCAGAAACACAGTGGTTAGAAACACACTGGTCACAAACACACTAGCCAGAAACACACAGGTCAGAAACAGAGTGGTCAGAAACACACTGGTCAGAAACACAATCAGAAACACAGTGGTCACAAACACAGTGGTCAGAAACATACTGGGCAGCAACACGGTGGTCAGAAACACAGTGGTCAGAAATACACTGGTCAGAAACACACTGGTCACAAACACACTAGTCAGAAACACACTGGTTAGAAACACAGTGGTCAGAAACATAGTGGTCAGAAACACACTGGCAAGAAACACAGTGGTCACAAACGCAGTGGTCAGAACACAATGGTGAGAAACACAGTGGTCAGAAACACAGTGGTCAGAAACATAGTGGTCAGAAACACACTGGTCAGAAACACAGAGGTCAGAAACAGAGTGGTCAAAAACAAATTGAACAGAAATACAGTGGTCAGAAACACAGTTGTCAGAAACACAATGGTCAGAAACGCACTAGTCAGAAACACAGTGGTCAGAAACACAGTGCCCAGAAACACACTGGTCAGAAACACACTGGTCAGAAACACAGTGGTCAGAAACAAAGTGTTCAGAAACACATTGGTCAGAAACACAGTGGTCAGAAACACAGTGGTAAGAAACACACTGGGCTGAAACACACTGGTCAGAAACACAGTGGTCAGAAACACACTGGTCAGAAACAGAGTGGTCAGAAACACAGTGGTCAGAAACACAGTGGTCAGAGACACCATGGTCTGAAACAAACGTGTCAGAAACGCAGTGGTCAGAAACACACTGATCAGAAACACACTGGTCAGAAACACGGTGGTCAGAAACACAGTGGTCGGAAGCACACTGTTCAGAAACATACTGGTCAGAAACACAGTGGTCAGAAATACACTGGTCAGAAACACACTTGTCAGAAACACAGTGGTCAGAAATACAGTGGTCAGAAACACACTGGTCAGAAACACAGTGGTCAGAAACTTAGTGGTTAGAAACACACAGGTCAGAAACACAGTGGTCAGAAACAAAGTGGTCAAAAACAAATTGGTGAGAAACAAAGTGGTCAGAAACACAGTTATCAGAAACACAGTGGTCAGAAACGCACGAGTCATAAACACAGTGGTCAGAAACTCAGTTCTCAGAAACACAGTGGTCAGAAACACACTGGTCAGCAACACAGTGGTCAGAGACACAGTGTTCAGAAACACATTGGTCAGAAACATAGTGGTCAGAAACACAGTGGTAAGAAACACACTGGTCAGAAACACACTGGTCAGAAGCACACTGGTTAGAAACAGAGTGGTCAGAAACATAGTGGTCAGAAACACAGTGGTCACAAAGACAGTGGTCTGAAACACACTGGTCAGAAACACAGTGGTCAGAAACACACTGATCAGAAACACACTGGTCAGAAACACGGTGGTCAGAAACACAGTGGTCAAAACACTGTGGTAAGAAGGACACTGATTAGAAACACACTGGTCAAAAACACAGTGGTCAGAAACACACTGGTGAGAAACACACTGGTCAGAAACACAGTGATCAGAAACACAGTGGTTAGAAACACGATGGTCAGAAACACAGTGGTCAGAAACACAGTCGTTAGAAATACACTGGTCAGAAACACAGTGGTCAGAAACACACTGGTCAGAAACAGAGTGGTCAGAAATACAGTGGTCAGAAACACACTGGTCAGAAACATAGTCGTCAGAAACACAGTGGTTAGAAACAAACTGGTCAGAAACACAGTGGTCAGAAACACAGTGGTCAAAAACGAATTCGTCAGAAACACAGTGGTCAGAAACACAGTGGTCAGAAACACACCGGTCAGAAGCACAGTGGTCAGAAACACAGTGGTCAAAAACAAATTGGTCAGAAACACAATTGTGAGGAACACAGTGATCAGAAACGCACTAGTCATAAACACAGTGGTCAGAAAGACAGTTCTCAGAAACATAGTGGTCAGAAACACACTGCTCCGAAACACAGTGGTCAGAGACACAGTGTTCAGAAAAACATTGGTCAGAAACACTGTGGTCAGAAACACAGTGGTCTGAAACACATTGGTCAGAAACACAGTGGTCAGAAACACACTGCTCAGAAACACAGTGGTCAGAGACACAGTGTTCAGAAAAACATTGGTCAGAAACACTGTGGTCAGAAACACAGTGGTAAGAAACACACTGGTCAGAAACACACTGGTCAGAAACACAGTGGTCAGAAACACACTGGTCAGAAACAGAGTGGTCAGAAATACAGCTGTCAGAAACACTGTGGTCACAAACACAGTGGTCTGAAACACATTGGTCAGAATCACAGTGGTCAGAAACAAACTGATCAGAAACACACTGGTCAGAAACACGGTGGATAGAAACACAGTGGTCAAAATGCAGTGGTAAGAAGCACACTGTTAAGAAACACACTGGTCAGAAACACAGTGGTCAGAAACACACTGGTGAGAAACACACTGGTCAGCAACACAGTGGGCAGAAACACAGTGGTCAGAGACACACTGGTCAGAAAAATAGTGTTCAGAAACACAGTGGTCAGAAACACACTGATCAGAAACACACTGGTCAGAAACACAGTGGTCAGAAACACAGTGGTTAGAAACACACTGGTCACAAACACACTAGCCAGAAACACACAGGTCAGAAACAGAGTGGTCAGAAACACACTGGTCAGAAACACACTGGTCAGAAACACAGTGGTCACAAACACAGTGGTCAGAAACATACTGGGCAGCAACACGGTGGTCAGAAACACAGTGGTCAGAAACACACTGGTCAGAAACACACTGGTCACAAACACACTAGTCAGAAACACACTGGTTAGAAACACAGTGGTCAGAAACATAGTGGTCAGAAACACACTAGTCAGAAACACAGTGGTCACAAACGCAGTGGTCAGAAACACAATGGTGAGAAACACAGTGGTCAGAAACACAGTAGTCAGAAACACAGTGGTCAGAAACACACTGGTCAGAAACACAGAGGTCAGAAACAGAGTGGTCAAATACAAATTGAACAGAAACACAGTGGTCAGAAACACAGTTGTCAGAAACACAATGGTCAGAAACGCACTAGTCAAAAACACAGTGGTCAGAAACACAGTGCCCAGAAACACAGTGGTCAGAAACACACTGGTCAGAAACACAGTGGTCAGAAACAAAGTGTTCAGAAACACATTGGTCAGAAACACAGTGGTCAGAAACACAGTGGTAAGAAACACACTGGTCTGAAACACACTGGTCAGAAACAGAGTGGTCAGAAACACAGTGGTCAGAAACACAGTGGTCAGAGACACCATGGTCTGAAACACACGTGTCAGAAACGCAGTGGTCAGAAACACACTGATCAGAAACACACTGGTCAGAAACCCTGTGGTCAGAAACACGCTGGTCAGAAACACACTGGTCAGAAACACAGTGGTCAGAGACACAGTGTTCAGAAACACATTGGTCAGAAACATAGTGGTCAGAAACACAGTGGTAAGAAACACACTGGTCAGAAACACGCTGGTCAGAAACACAGTGGTCAGAAACACACTGATCAGAAACACAGTGGTCAGAAACACACTGGTCAGCAACACAGTGGTCAGAGACACAGTGTTCAGAAACACATTGGTCAGAAACATAGTGGTCAGAAACACAGTGGTAAGAAACACACTGGTCAGAAACACGCTGGTCAGAAACACAGTGGTCAGAAACACACTGATCAGAAACACAGTGGTCAGAAACACACTGGTCAGCAACACAGTGGTCAGAGACACAGTGTTCAGAAACACATTGGTCAGAAACATAGTGGTCAGAAACACAGTGGTAAGAAACACACTGGTCAGAAACACGCTGGTCAGAAACACAGTGGTCAGAAACACACTGATCAGAAACACAGTGGTCAGAAACACACTGGTCAGCAACACAGTGGTCAGAGACACAGTGTTCAGAAACACATTGGTCAGAAACATAGTGGTCAGAAACACAGTGGTAAGAAACACACTGGTCAGAAACACGCTGGTCAGAAACACAGTGGTCAGAAACACACTGATCAGAAACACAGTGGTCAGAAACACACTGGTCAGCAACACAGTGGTCAGAGACACAGTGTTCAGAAACACATTGGTCAGAAACATAGTGGTCAGAAACACAGTGGTAAGAAACACACTGGTCAGAAACACGCTGGTCAGAAACACAGTGGTCAGAAACACACTGATCAGAAACACAGTGGTCAGAAACACACTGGTCAGCAACACAGTGGTCAGAGACACAGTGTTCAGAAACACATTGGTCAGAAACATAGTGGTCAGAAACACAGTGGTAAGAAACACACTGGTCAGAAACACGCTGGTCAGAAACACAGTGGTCAGAAACACACTGATCAGAAACACAGTGGTCAGAAACACACTGGTCAGCAACACAGTGGTCAGAGACACAGTGTTCAGAAACACATTGGTCAGAAACATAGTGGTCAGAAACACAGTGGTAAGAAACACACTGGTCAGAAACACGCTGGTCAGAAACACAGTGGTCAGAAACACACTGATCAGAAACACAGTGGTCAGAAACACACTGGTCAGCAACACAGTGGTCAGAGACACAGTGTTCAGAAACACATTGGTCAGAAACATAGTGGTCAGAAACACAGTGGTAAGAAACACACTGGTCAGAAACACGCTGGTCAGAAACACAGTGGTCAGAAACACACTGATCAGAAACACAGTGGTCAGAAACACACTGGTCAGCAACACAGTGGTCAGAGACACAGTGTTCAGAAACACATTGGTCAGAAACATAGTGGTCAGAAACACAGTGGTAAGAAACACACTGGTCAGAAACACGCTGGTCAGAAACACAGTGGTCAGAAACACACTGATCAGAAACACAGTGGTCAGAAACACACTGGTCAGCAACACAGTGGTCAGAGACACAGTGTTCAGAAACACATTGGTCAGAAACATAGTGGTCAGAAACACAGTGGTAAGAAACACACTGGTCAGAAACACGCTGGTCAGAAACACAGTGGTCAGAAACACACTGATCAGAAACACAGTGGTCAGAAACACACTGGTCAGCAACACAGTGGTCAGAGACACAGTGTTCAGAAACACATTGGTCAGAAACATAGTGGTCAGAAACACAGTGGTAAGAAACACACTGGTCAGAAACACGCTGGTCAGAAACACAGTGGTCAGAAACACACTGATCAGAAACACAGTGGTCAGAAACACACTGGTCAGCAACACAGTGGTCAGAGACACAGTGTTCAGAAACACATTGGTCAGAAACATAGTGGTCAGAAACACAGTGGTAAGAAACACACTGGTCAGAAACACGCTGGTCAGAAACACAGTGGTCAGAAACACACTGATCAGAAACACAGTGGTCAGAAACACACTGGTCAGCAACACAGTGGTCAGAGACACAGTGTTCAGAAACACATTGGTCAGAAACATAGTGGTCAGAAACACAGTGGTAAGAAACACACTGGTCAGAAACACGCTGGTCAGAAACACAGTGGTCAGAAACACACTGATCAGAAACACAGTGGTCAGAAACACACTGGTCAGCAACACAGTGGTCAGAGACACAGTGTTCAGAAACACATTGGTCAGAAACATAGTGGTCAGAAACACAGTGGTAAGAAACACACTGGTCAGAAACACGCTGGTCAGAAACACAGTGGTCAGAAACACACTGATCAGAAACACAGTGGTCAGAAACACACTGGTCAGCAACACAGTGGTCAGAGACACAGTGTTCAGAAACACATTGGTCAGAAACATAGTGGTCAGAAACACAGTGGTAAGAAACACACTGGTCAGAAACACGCTGGTCAGAAACACAGTGGTCAGAAACACACTGATCAGAAACACAGTGGTCAGAAACACACTGGTCAGCAACACAGTGGTCAGAGACACAGTGTTCAGAAACACATTGGTCAGAAACATAGTGGTCAGAAACACAGTGGTAAGAAACACACTGGTCAGAAACACGCTGGTCAGAAACACAGTGGTCAGAAACACACTGATCAGAAACACAGTGGTCAGAAACACACTGGTCAGCAACACAGTGGTCAGAGACACAGTGTTCAGAAACACATTGGTCAGAAACATAGTGGTCAGAAACACAGTGGTAAGAAACACACTGGTCAGAAACACGCTGGTCAGAAACACAGTGGTCAGAAACACACTGATCAGAAACACAGTGGTCAGAAACACACTGGTCAGCAACACAGTGGTCAGAGACACAGTGTTCAGAAACACATTGGTCAGAAACATAGTGGTCAGAAACACAGTGGTAAGAAACACACTGGTCAGAAACACGCTGGTCAGAAACACAGTGGTCAGAAACACACTGATCAGAAACACAGTGGTCAGAAACACACTGGTCAGCAACACAGTGGTCAGAGACACAGTGTTCAGAAACACATTGGTCAGAAACATAGTGGTCAGAAACACAGTGGTAAGAAACACACTGGTCAGAAACACGCTGGTCAGAAACACAGTGGTCAGAAACACACTGATCAGAAACACAGTGGTCAGAAACACACTGGTCAGAAACAGAGTGGTCAGAAATACAGTTGTCAGAAACACTGTGGTCACAAACACAGTGGTCTGAAACACATTGGTCAGAATCACAGTGGTCAGAAACACACTGATCAGAAACACACTGGTCAGAAACACTGTGGATAGAAACACAGTGGTCAAAATGCAGTGGTAAGAAGCATACTGTTAAGAAACACACTGGTCAGAAACACAGTGGTCAGAAACACACTGGTGAGAAACACACTGGTCAGCAACACAGTGGTCAGAAACACAGTGGTCAGAGACACACTGGTCAGAAAAATAGTGTTCAGAAACACAATGGTCAGAAACACACTGATCAGAAACACACTGGTCAGAAACACACTGGTCAGAAGCACAGTGGTCAGAAACACAGTGGTCAAAACACAATGGAAAGAAACACACTGTTCAGAAACACACTGGTCAGAAACACACTGGTCAGAAACACACTGGTCAGAAACACACTGGTCAGAAACACAGTGGTCAGAAACACAGTGTTTAGAATCACACTGGTCAGAAACACACTGGTCAGGAACACAGTGGTCACAAAAACAGAGCGCTCAGAAACACAGTGGTCAGAACACACTGGTCAGAAACACAGTGGACAAAAACACAGTGTTCAAGAACACATTGGTCAGAAACACAGTGGTCCGAAACACAGTAGTAAGAAAAACACTGGTCAGAAACACACTGGTCAGAAACACTGTGATCAGAAACACACTGGTCAGAAACAGAGTGGTCAGAAACACAGTGGTCAGAAACACACCGATCAGAAACACACTGGTCAGAAACACACTGGTCAAAAACACAGTGGTCAAAACACTGTGGTAATAAACACACTGTTCAGAAACACACTGGTCAGAAACACTATGCTCAGAAACACGCTGGTCAGAAAGCCACTGGTCAGAATCACAGTGGTAAAAAACACAGTGGTCAGAAACACACTGGTCAGAAACACAGTGGTCAGAAACACAGTGGTTAGAAACACACTGGTCAGAAACACAGTGGTCAGAAACACACAGGTCAGAAACACACTGGTCAGAAACACAGTGGTCACTAACACACTGGTTAGAAACACACTGGTCACAAACACACTGGTCAGAAACACACTGGTGAGAAACACAGTGGTCAGAAACACATTGGTCAGAAACACAGTGGCCAGAAACACAGTGGTCAGAAACACAGTGGTCAGAAATCTACTGGTCACAAACACACTAGTCAGAATCACACTGGTCAAAAACAGAGTGGTCAGCAACACACTGGTCAGAAACACACTGGTCGGAAACACACCGATCAGCAACACACTGGTCAGCAACACACTGGTCAGAAACACAGTGGCAAGAAACACACTGGTCAAAAACACACTGGTCAGAAAAATATTGGTCAGAAACACACTAGTCAAAAACAGAGTGGTCAGAAACACAGAGGTCAGAAACACAGCGATCAGAACCACACTGGTCAGAAACACAGTGGTCAAAAACACAGTGGTCAGAAACACACTAGTCAAAAACAGAGTGGTCAGAAACACAGAGGTCAGAAACACAGCGATCAGAACCACACTGGTCAGAAACACAGTGGTCAAAAACACAGTGGTCAGAAACACAGTTGTCTGAAACACACTGGTCACAAACACACTAGTCAGAAACACACTGGTAAGAAACACAGTGGTCAGAAACACACTGTTCAGAAACATACTGCTCAGAAACACAGTGGTGAGAAACACAGTGGTCAGAAACACAGTGGTCAGAAAAACAATGGTCAGAGATACACTGGTAAGAAACACAGTGGTCAGAAAGACAGTGGTCAAAAACAAATTGGTCAGAAACACAGTGGTCAGAAACACAGTGGTCAGAAACGCACTAGTCTGAAACACAGTGGTCAGAAACACAGTGGTCAGAAACACAGAGGTCAGAAACGCACTAGTCAGAAACACAGTGGTCAGAAACACAGTGCTCAGAAACACAGTGGTCAGAAACACACTGGTAAGAAACACAGTGGTCAGAAACACAGTGTTCAAAAACACATTGCTCACAACCACAGTGGTCAGAAACATAGTGGTAAGAAACACACTGGTCAGAAACACACTGGTCACAAACACAGTGGTCAGAAACACACTGGTCAGACACAGAGTGGTCAGAAACACAGTGGTCAGAAACACAGTGGTCAGAAATACAGTGGTCTGAAACACACTAGTCAGAAACACAGTGGTCATAAACACACTGATCAGAAACACACTGGTCAGAAACACACTGGTAAAAAACACAGTGGTCAAAACACTGTGGTAATGAACACACTGATCAGAAACACACTGGTCAGAAACACTGTGGTCAGAAACACGCTGGTCAGAAACACACTGGTCAGAAACACAGTGGTCACAATTGTGGTCACAAACACACTGGTCGGAAACACAGTGGTCAGAAACACAGTGGTTAGAAACACACTGGTCAGAAATACACTGGTCAGAAACACAGTGGTCACAATCATACTGGTCAGAAAAACACTGGTCACAAACACGCTGGTAAAAAATACACTGGTCAGAAACACAGTGGTCAGAAACTCAGTGATCAGAAACACAGTGGTCAGAAACACACTGGTCAGAAACACAGTGGTCAGAAACACAGTGGTCAGAAACACAGTGGTCAGAAACACACTGGTCAACACACTAGTCAGAAACACACTGGTCAGAAACACAGTGGTCAGAAACACAGTGGTCAGAAACACAGTGGTCAGAAACACACTGGTCAACACACTAGTCAGAAACACACTGGTCAGAAAGACAGTGGTCAGAAACACACTGTTCAGAATTACACTGGTCAGAAACACATTGGTCAGAAACACTGTGGTCAGAAACACAGTGGTCAGAAAAACAATGGTCAGAAACGCAGTGGTCAGAATGACACTGGTCAGAAACACTGGTCAGAAACACAGTGGTCAGAAACACATTGGTCAGAAACAGAGTGGTAAGAAACAGAGTGGTAAAAAACAAATAAGTCGGAAACACAGTGGTCAGGAACACAGTAGTCAGAAACATAGTGGGCAGAAACGCACTAGTCAGAAACATAGTGGTCAGAAACACAGTGCTCAGAAACACAGTGGTCAGAAACAGACTGGTCATGAACACCGTGTTCAGAAACACATTGGTCAGAAACACAGTGGTCAGAAACATAGTGGTAAGAAACACACTGCTCAGAAACACACTGGTCAGAAACACACTGGTCACAAACACAGTGGTCAGAAACATAGTGGTAAGAAACACACTGCTCAGAAACACACTGGTCAGAAACACACTGGTCACAAACACAGTGGTGAGAAACACACTGGTCAGGAACAGAGTGGTCAGAAACACAGTGGTCAGAAACACAGTGGTCAGAAACACAGTGGTCTGATACACACTGGTCAGAAACACAGTGGTCAGAAACACATTGATCAGAAACACGCTGGTCAGAAACACACTGGTCGGTAACACAGTGGTCACAAATACAGTGGTCAGAAACACACTGGTCAGAAACACAGTGGTCAGAAACACAGTGGTTAGAAACACACTGGTCAGAAACACTGTGGTCAGAAACACACTGGTCAGAAACACACCGGACAGAAACACAGTGGTCACAAAGACACTGGTCAGAAACACACTGGTCACAAACACTCTGGTCAGAAACACAATGGTCAAAAACACACTGGTAAGAAACACAGTGGTCAGAAACAGAGAGGTCAGAAACACACTTGTCAGAAACACAGTGGTTAGAAACACACTGGTCACAAACATACTAGTCAGAAACACACTGGTCAGAAACAGAGTGGTCAGAAATACACTATTCAGAAACACACTGGTCAGAAACACAGTGGTTAGAAACACACTGGTCACAAACATACTAGTCAGAAACACACTGGTCAGAAACAGAGTGGTCAGAAATACACTATTCAGAAACACACTGGTCAGAAACACAGTGGTCACAAACACAGTGGTCAGAAACACATTGGTCAGAAACACAGTGGTCAGAAATACAGTGGTCAGAAACTCAGTGGTCAGAAACATACTGGTCACAAACACACTAATCAGAAACACACTGGTCAGAGACACAGTGGTCAGAAACACAGTGGTCAGAAACACACTGGTCAGAAACACAGTGGTCACAAACACAGTGGTCAGAAACACACTGGTGAGAAACACAGTGGTCAGAAACACAGTGGTTAGAAACACACTGGTCATAAACACAGTGGTCAGAAACACAGTGGTCAGAAACACACTGGTCAGAAACACAGTGGTCACAAACACAGTGGTCAGAAACACACTGGTGAGAAACACAGTGGTCAGAAACACAGTGGTTAGAAACACACTGGTCATAAACACAGTGGTCAGAAACACAGTGGTCAAAAACAAATTGGTTAGAAAAACAGTGGTCAGAAACACAGTGGTTACAAACACAGTGGTCAGAAACACACTGGTCAGAAACACAGTGGTCAGAAACACAGTGGTCAAAATCAAACTGGTCAGAAACATAGTGGTCAGAAACACAGTTGTCAGAAACACAGTGGTCAGAAATGCACTGGTCAGAAACACAGTGGTCAGAAACACAGTGCTCGGAAACACAGTGGTCAGAAACACACTGGTCAGAAACACAGTGGTCAGAAACACAGTGTTCAGAAACACATTGCTCAGAAACACAGTGGTCAGAAACACAGTGGTAAGAAACACACTGGCCAGAAAAACACTGGTCAGAAACACAGTGGTCAGAATCATACTGGTAAGAAACAGAGTGGTCAGAAACACAGTGGTAAGAAACATAGTGGTCAGAGAGACAGTGGTCTGAAACACACTTGTGAGAAACACAGTGGTCAGAAACACACTGATCAGAAACACACTGGTCAGAAACACGGTGGTCAGAAACAAAAAGGTCAAAACACAGTGGTAAGAAGCACAGTGTTTAGAAACATACTGGTCAGAAACACAGTTGTCAGAAACACAGTGGTTAGAAACACACTGGTCAGAAACACAGTGGTCAGAAACACAGTGGTAAAAAACGAATTTGTCAGAAACACAGTGGTCAGAAACACATTGGTCAGAAACACAGTGGTCAGAAACACACCGGTCAGAATCACAGTGGTCAGAAACACAGTGGCCAAAAATAAAGTGGTGAGAAACACAGTGGTCAGAAACACAGTTGTCAGAAACACATTGGTCAAAAACGCACTAGTCATAAACACAGTGGTCAGAAACACAGTGCTCAGAAACACAGTGGTAAAAAACACACTGGTCAGAAATACAGTGGTCAGAGACACAGTGTTCAGAAACACATTGGTCAGAAATACAGTGGTCAGAAACACAGTGGTAAGAAACACACTGGTCAGAAACACACTGGTCAGAAACATAGTGGTCAGAAACACACTGGTTAGAAACAGAGTGGTCAGAAACACAGTGGTCAGAAACACAGTGGTCACAAAGACAGTGGTCTGAAACACACTGGTCAGAAACACAGTGGTTAGAAACACACTGATCAGAAACACACTGGTTTGAAACACGGTGGTAAGAAACACAGTGGTCAAAACACAGTGGTAAGAAGCACGCTGTTTAGAAACACACTGGTGAGAAACACAGTGGTCAGAAACACACTGGTGAGAAACACACTGGTCAGAAACACAGTGGTCAGGAACACAGTGGTCAGAAACACAGTGATCAGAAACACAGTGGTTAGAAATACACTGGTCAGAAACACACTGGTCAGAAACACAATGGTCAGAAACACACTGGTCAGAAACAGAGTGGTCAGAAACACAGTGGTCAAAAACACAGTGGTCAGAAACACACTGGTCAGAAACACAGTGGTCAGAAACACAGTGGTTAGAAACACACTGGTCAGAAACAAAGTGGTCAAAAACACAGTGGTAAAAAAAGAATCGGTCAGAAACACAGTTGTCAGAAACACAGTGGTCAGAAACACTGTGGTCAGAAACACACGGGTCAGCAACACAGTGGTCAGAAACACAATGGTCAAAAACAAATTTGTCAGAAACACAATGGTCAGAAACACAGTTGTCAGAAATACATTGGTCAGAAACGCACTAGTCATAAATACAGTGGTCAGAAACACAGTGCTCAGAAACATAGTGGTCAGAAACACACTGGTCAGACACAGTGGTCAGAGACAAAGTGTTCAGAAACACATTGGTCAGAGACACTGTGGTCAGAAACACAGTGGTAAGAAACACACTGGTCAGAAACACACAGGTCAGAAACACTGTGGTCAGAAACACACTGGTCAGAAACACAGTGGTCAGAAACACACTGGTAAAAAACACACTGGTAAGAAACACAGTGGTCAGAAACACAGTTGTCAGAAACACAGTGGTCAGAAACACAGCGGTCAGAAACACACTGGTAAATACACACTGGTCAGAAACACAGTGGTGAGAAACACACTTGTTATAAACACAGTGGTCAGAAACACAGTGGTCAAAAACACAGTAGCCAGAAACACACTGGTCAGATACACACTGGTCAGAAACACGGTGGTCAGAAACACAGTGGTCAGAAACACAGTGGTAAGAAACACAGTGCTCAGAAATACAGTGGTCAGAAACACACTGGTCAGAAACACGGTGGTCAGAAACACAGTGGTCAGAAACACAGTGGTAAGAAACACAGTGCTCAGAAATACAGTGGTCAGAAACACACTGGTCAGGAACACAGTGGTCAGAATTACAGTCATTAGAATAACACTGCTCAGAAACACAGTGGTCAGAAACACACTGGTCAGAAACACACTGGTCAGAAACACAGTTGTAAGAAACACAGTGGTCAGAAACACAGTCGTCAGAAACACACTGGTCAGAAATACACAGGTCACAATTACAGTGGTCAGAGACACACTGGTCAGAAACACAGTGGTCAGAAACACAGTGGTCATAAACACACTGGTCATAAACACACAGGTCAGAAACACAGTGGTCACAAACAAACTGGCCAGAAACACACTGGTCACAAACACACTGGTCAGAAACACACTGGTCAGAAACACACTGGTCAGGAACACAGTGGTCAGGAACACAGTGGTCAGAAACACACTGGTCAGAAACAGAATGGTCAAAAACACAGTGGTCAGAAACACACTGATGAGAAACACAGTGGTCAGAAACACAGTGGTCAAAACACAGTGGTAAGAAACAAACAGTTCAGAAACACAATGGTCAGAAACACAGTGGTCAGAAACACACTGGTCAGAAACACACTGGTCAGAAACACAGTGGTCACAAACACAGTGGCCAGAAAAACACTGGTCAGAAACACGGTGGTCAGAAACACAGTGGTCAGAAACACAGTGGTCAGAAGCGCAGTGGTCAGAAACACACTTATCAGAAACACACTGGTCAGAAACACACTTGTCAGAAACACAGTGGTCAGAAACACAGTGGTCAGAAACACACTGGTCAGAAACACAGTGATCAGAAACACAGTGGTTAGAAATACACTGGTCAGAAACACACTTGTCAGAAACACAATGGTCAGAAACACACTCGTCAGAAACAGAGTGGTCAGAAACACAGTGGTCAAAAACACAGTGGTCTGAAACACACTGGTCAGAAACACAGTGGTCAGAAACACAGTGGTTAGAAACACACTGGTCAGAAACACAGTGGTCAAAAACACAGTGGTAGAAAAATAATCGGTCAGAAACACAGTGGTCAGAAACACAGTGGTCAGAAACACTGTGGTCAGAAACACACTGGTCAGCAACACAGTGGTCAGAAACACGTGTCAGAAATACATTGGTCAGAAACGCACTAGTCATAAACACAGTGGTCAGAAACACAGTGCTCAGAAACATAGTGGTCAGAAACACACTGGTCAGAAACACAGTGGTCAGAGACACAGTGTTCAGAAACACATTGGTCAGAGACACTGTGGTCAGAAACACAGTGGTAAGAAACACACTGGTCAGAAACACACAGGTCATAAACACTGTGGTCAGAAACACACTGGTCAGAAACACAGTGGTCAGAAACACACTGGTAAAAAACACACTGGTAAGAAACACAGTGGTCAGAAACACAGTTGTCAGAAACACAGTGGTCAGAAACACAGTGGTCAGAGACACTGTGGTCAGAAACACAGTGGTAAGAAACACACTGGTCAGAAACACACTGGTCAGAAACACGGTGGTCAGAAACACAGTGGTCAGAAACACAGTGGTCAGAGACACTGTGGTCAGAAACACAGTGGTAAGAAACACACTGGTCAGAAACACACTGGTCAGAAACACGGTGGTCAGAAACACAGTGGTCAGAAACACAGTGGTCAGAGACACTGTGGTCAGAAACACAGTGGTAAGAAACACACTGGTCAGAAACACACTGGTCAGAAACACGGTGGTCAGAAACACAGTGGTCAGAAACACAGTGGTCAGAGACACTGTGGTCAGAAACACAGTGGTAAGAAACACACTGGTCAGAAACACACTGGTCAGAAACACGGTGGTCAGAAACACAGTGGTCAGAAACACAGTGGTCAGAGACACTGTGGTCAGAAACACAGTGGTAAGAAACACACTGGTCAGAAACACACTGGTCAGAAACACGGTGGTCAGAAACACAGTGGTCAGAAACACAGTGGTCAGAGACACTGTGGTCAGAAACACAGTGGTAAGAAACACACTGGTCAGAAACACACTGGTCAGAAACACGGTGGTCAGAAACACAGTGGTCAGAAACACAGTGGTCAGAGACACTGTGGTCAGAAACACAGTGGTAAGAAACACACTGGTCAGAAACACACTGGTCAGAAACACGGTGGTCAGAAACACAGTGGTCAGAAACACAGTGGTCAGAAACACAGTCGTCAGAAACACACTGGTCAGAAACACAGTGGTCATAAACACACTGGTCAGAAACACACAGGTCAGAAACACAGTGGTCACAAACACACTGGTCAGAAACACACTGGTCACAAACACACTGGTCAGAAACACACTGGTCAGAAACACAGTGGTCAGAAACACAGTGGTCAGAAACACAGTGGTCAGAAACACACTGGTCAGAAACAGAATGGTCAAAAACACAGTGGTCAGAAACACACTGATGAGAAACACAGTGGTCAAAACACAGTGGTAAGAAACACACAGTTCAGAAACACACTGGTCAGAAACACAGTGGTCAGAAACACACTGGTCAGAAACACAGTGGTCAGAAACACAGTGGTCACAAACACAGTGGCCAGAAAAACACTGGTCAGAAACACGGTGGTCAGAAACACAGTGGTCAGAAACACAGTGGTCAGAAGCGCAGTGGTCCTAAACACACTGCTCAGAAACACACTGGTCAGAAACACACTGTTCAGAAACACAGTGGTCAGAAACACAGTCGTCAGAAACACACTGGTCAGAAACACAGTGGTCAGAAACACAGTGGTCAGAAACACACTGTTCAGAAACACAGTGGTCAGAAACACAGTCGTCAGAAACACACTGGTCAGAAACACAGTGGTCAGAAACACAGTGGTCAGAAACACACTGGTCACAAACACACTAGTGAGAAACACACTGGTCAGAAACAGAGTGGTCAGAAACACACTGGTTAGAAACACATTGGTCAGAAACACAGTGGTCAGAAACACAGTGGTCAGAAAAACAATGGTCACAAACACAGTGGTCAAAATCACACTAGTCAAAAACACAGTGGTTACAAAGACAGTGGTCAGAAACACACTGGTCAGAAACACAGTGGTCAGAAACACAGTGGTCACAAACACAGTGGTCAGAAACGCACTAGTCAGAAACACAGTGGTCACAAACACAGTGCTCAGAAACACAGTGGTCAGAAACACACTGATCAGAAACACAGTGGTCAGAAACACATTGGTCAGAAACACAGTAATCAGAAACACAGTGGTCAGAAACACAGTGGTAAAAAACACACTGGTCAAAAACACAGTGGTCAGAAATACAGTGCTCAGAAACACAGTGTTCAGAAACACACTTGTCATAGACACAATGGTCAGAAACACAGTGGTCAGAAACACAGTGATCAGAAACACAGTGGTCAGAAACACACTGGTCAGAAAAACAGCCGTCAGAACACTGTCATCAGAAACACAGTGGTCAGGAACACAGTGGTCAAAAATTGAGTGGTCAGAAACACAGTTGTCAGAAACACAGTGGACAGAAACACACTGGTCAGAAACACACTGGTCAGAAACACAGTGGTCAGAAACACAGTGGTCACAAACACACTGGTCCGAAACACACTGGTCAGAAACACGGTGGTCAGAAACACAGTTGTAAGAAACACAGTGGTCAGAAACACACTGGTCAGAAACACA
>SZWC01008163.1:3645-17615 GCA_023375785.1 Penium margaritaceum
AGATACAGATATAGATATAGATATAGATATAGATATAGATATAGATATAGATATAGATATATATATATAGATATAGATATATATATATAGATATAGATATAGATATAGATCTAGATCTAGATCTAGATCTAGATATAGATATAGATATAGATATAGATATAGATATAGATATGGATATAGATATAGTCGTAGACATAGATATAGATAGAGATAGATACATACATAAATATAGAGATATGGATATAAAATGGATAGAGATATGTATCTAGAAATATATAAAAATAGAAATATAGTTGTAACAATTATGCATGAATAGATTCTTGTTATTTTATAATGTATTATTTGTTTTATACATTCATCAAATTAACTAAAAATTTCCTTAATTCATGTAAATTCTCAGTCAACTGTTTTCGTTTTATTCATGTAGTTTGATGTGCAACTACTTTTGTGAATGCTTTGGTTTCTGAAAGGAGATGAGTGATGGATTCATTATTCTTTGGTTCGTGAATATGTATGTTTATCCTTTGGAGAACACTAGAAATCAAATTTTTAAAGGAAATCCTCTTTCATGAACCCATACGTCACGTTCCATGTTCTGCGTAATGTACCCTGAAAGTATAGCTAGGTGTAATATATTTCGGTACAGTCGAGGTAGCTTAAACTGTTTCGTATCCGACGTGGTCTTCTCTAAGCCAAGTCGCGTATTAAGGGTTTTCGTTGCGGTTTCACCTATGCGACAAACCTGTCCGCCACCCATTTTTTGCATGTTTGCACTCAACCATCCACGACGACCGGTGGGTGGGTGAACTTGGGGGTGGGATTAACTCGCATTCCCACTCACCCTTTGCCAGCCGTGGCCTTGACAACCTCCGACTCACAGGGGCCTTGCATGATGATTTCGCATCGTGTCGGATTTCCGTTCATTGAACTCGACTTTGCCAGCTGTTTGTTCAAGGAAGTCTCGATATGATGACAAGAAGTCAATGGACTGAACGGCCCGGTACAAGTGGCACAGTGAGGAAAACGCAATAATAGCAGGGTTTTGAAAAGGGCACGCAAAAATGTCACTTTTCTGTCGGGGCACGCAAAAATGTCACTTTTTCTGCGGGGCACGCAAAAATGTCACTTTTTCNTACAAGGAAAATATTCCCCTCGCAAGCTTCTCGAGGAAGTGTGGATAATGGAATTCTAATCCATACAGGGACACTCTTGGATGTGCTTGAGGAGCATTGATTCAACACAAGTGTTGGAAATATGAACAAGGAACATGTTTAGAAAAAGGTTATTTCATGTGCCAAAAATTTTAAACTTTATAGTCTCTGTGAAAAAAGTGACATTTTTGTGTGCACATGTGAAATGTGACATTTTTGTGTGCCCTTTCAGAAACCATGCTATTTCTGCGTGTTCGGAAAAAAGGAAAGAGGAGCGAAAGGTTGACCAAGGCATGTTCAAGCGAGCGACAAAGAGTAGGACTCGCAGTTCGGGTCCTGTTTTGTCCTGTGAGAATGTTTAAGTGTTAACTTCTATCTTCGCGAAAGGATCAGTTGTCTACTTTTTACAGTGAGAGAAAGAACAAAAAGTGACCAACATTAGAAAAATGTACATCGATGAATGTAATGCTGATGTGGCGCAACCACGTCGAACGTGACATTTTTGTGTGCCCCTCCGGAAAGTGACAGGATCGTTTTGTGACATTTCTGTGTGCCCCTCCAAAAATGTGACATTTTTGCGTGCCCCTCCGAAAAAGTGACATTTTTGCGTGCCCCGCAGAAAAAGTGACATTTTTGCGTGCCCCGCAGAAAAAGTGACATTTTTGCGTGCCCCGACAGAAAAGTGACATTTTTGCGTGCCCCGCAGAAAAAGTGACATTTTTGCGTGCCCCGCAGAAAAAGTGACATTTTTGCGTGCCCCGACAGAAAAGTGACATTTTTGCGTGCCCTTTTCAAAACCCTGCTATTATTGCATTTTCCTTTGGCACAGTACGTGAAGCGAGGGGTGTAGCGAGTTGCGAGGCGGAGGGATCGAGAGAACTCGGGGAAAGCAAGCGGGGACAGCGATTCCACAAACCCACTTTGCTAACGTCATTTTCTGGTTCCCAGAAAAGTTCGTCATAGCATGAGTCCGTGCAAGCGTAAACAAAAGCCTGCAATATCCGCAAATTCAATGCGGAAAACGAAATACCCATCAAGTGCCGTTATTCAGACGTATCCACGCCCCTTACGATTATATCCACGATATCCGTACATGTTGGAAAATCGTCGGCATATCCGGCATAATCATAACTATTGTAAAGAGTAGATAAGGCGCCATTTTTATTCAATGGTAAACGAGATTTTGCGTCCGCTTTACACACTAATGATGGATATAGTCGTCAGCTGCGAATATTGATAGCGTTCATGTTTATGAGTGAATAAGGTTTTGGTGCTTGACGAGGTTACATGCATATGGATATTTTTATGAATGAAATTATCATTGCTTTAAAAAAATGAAATCAACATGGAATTCTTGAAAGAAATTTGTTTCAAATTATGTACACGTATTTATGAACACATAGGTACGTACATGAAATTAAGACTTGATTAAAAATGAGAAAAACGTTTTGAAAATGCATTTATTTTCATTAGACAACTTTAAATCCTTTCAAAATACATCAAATATTCATCTTTCATCTTTCATGAAATTTAATGGAATGGTTTTTTTTATTCACGGCCTAATTCCGCTATACCCACCATTTGAGCCTCCGAATTCTCTCCTCGCCATTTCTCGCACATTTTCAACACGGTACTCAGTTTACACAAAACAATGCGTGCTCTACTCACTTTTCTTGAAACGCCTGAAATCATGCATGGCGCACCCAATAATGCAAACAAATTGATGTAACACCGGTTCCATACAAATCATTTCAACAATTGTGGGTACCCGTAGTATAAACTTTTCTTCATTGGTTTCACCGTAGATTATGTCTCATCCTTTGTTCATTGTTCCTTTACACGACAAACTTTCTGTTATCTCCATTTCACTAACCAGTAGTCACGTTTTTGGCACATAGAACACTGGGGACATCATTTATGTCCACTTCAAATTTCTTTTTTTTCGTCGTCAGACAATGACCTCTTTGTAGGTAGTTAGTTAGTGAGGCAATAACTACAATGGATTTCAGCTTTACCACAGCATAGTCGGCTTCACTTTTGGAGAAGTCCACGTGAAGTTGCGTATTTTACCATGATTAACCGATGATTCTCCTATGGGCACTTTCCACTGTACAAACTAGAATGTTCCTGGTTTTTTAGTCCTCAAGGGCATGTTCAAGTCCTGAATGTGTACATTTGGGTTGGTGTGTCCAAGAAAGGTGGGACTACCTTGACCAACTCACTAGAGTGATTTCCAAGGTTGGACAACTTGGTAACTGCCTTGTACAAGGCAGTATTCGAAAGTACGAAGCATACGAGGTTTCCGCGTGCCACTATACAGGATCAAGACAGTCGCCTAGCTCACATACGACCTCAAGGAGGATTAACTACATCATCATCATCTCTTCCAATGTTGGGTGACACATTACTTCATCAACCGTTGGGACCACCGGGACCGCCACCTTAAGTGGAGCAGCCTGGACCACCAGGACTACTACCAACCAGAGCAGCGGTATAAAAGGGAGCACCAGTTGTGGCTCTAATAACCAGGCAAGAAGCCTTGGTGCGTCAAGCTGTGGAGCAAGAATGTGAGGCATTGAGGCAATAGCTTGGAGCTAAAGACCTCCTTTGTCAGCAAGAGTAGCTCACACATCCGACTCAAGCGTCACACATGCAACAGTTGCAAATGTCATGTGCAGATGTAGTAGCACAAAATGCACTGTTAAAACAACATCTAGCTCTGTTTGAATAGTAATAACAGATGCATCAACAGATGATACAGCATCAACAGCAACTGTAACAACAACAGCGGCCGACGCATTAACAATAACAGGCACAAGCATCATCAGCCCATCTCCCTCATGAAAGTCCATCACCAGTTGAGTAACCAACTTTATTCCAACAGATGTAGTCTAGAGTAGCTACAAACAGAGGTGTGGCGCAAACGTTCTTGGCGCACTCTCAAGGGATGCCAAGGGGTTCCACCATTTGCATTACATGAACAGGCTCAAACAAAACCTATGCCATAAGCCTACAGGTCTCAACTTATAGCAGTTGTAGGAATGTCAAAAGGACAGCCGGTTCCAGTAGTACCCATGCAACATTATGTTGTGTCGTCCAACCATTCGCAGGAAAAAGAATCCTGTTCCAACGTAGGGAAATGATAGTGTCAGAGTTCAGCTACTTCACGAAGGCTTCGTCCATGGTACTGGATAACCAACTTAATCCTCATAATGAACAAGCAATCAGGATGTTTGAAAAATCGAGCGAACCTGCTCATCATGCGTGGTCCTACCCATTAAAGACCTACATGTCAAGAGACTCTACCTACCTTACAGAGCATTCCCATATAAACCTTAGCAGCTTCACCAGTGTTGAGGATTACATCAACAAAGCCAAATCGGTACGCGACCAACTCGCGGTGACTGATGCTCCTATTTTGGAGCCGGTCTTTGTGACTTTCCTCCTCAACGGATTAACTAGCGATTGGGAAAAGTGAGGAGTTTAATTAAGTTCAACGAGGAGGCTGAATTGATAGAGGCATATATGTGCAAGATGTTATTGACAGAAGAGCACAATCGCAAGCTTGCAAAGGCAAAGTTACGTTTTCCTTTCTTTCCATCATACCCAACATTTTGCACTACCCTCGTGTCCCATCCGAAATCAAACACTTATGCCATGAACGCAACTCCTACACCTTAACAGAATCAAACATTGCCATCTACATCCTCTAAAAACTCAAATGACAAGCATGTCAAACCTCAACTTGTGCGCACATGCCAATACTACAAGCAACTTGGACACATTAGGTTGTATTATAAGAAGCGGCTGAGAGATAAGGAGTGTGCAAGGAAGTAGGAGAGCGTAGAGGAGCAATTAGCGGATTCAGATGATGGACAGGAGGAAAGTGATGAAGACGATGAGGAGACTCAGCAGAAGCTGATTGTTGAAGTGGTGTAGAAGGAGTTTGACTTGTCAGGATCTATGTTCCATGTCTCGGAAGTTCAAAGTAGTAGGCAAGTCTGCCAAGAAAACGTGTGGTACCTGGACAGTGGGTGCACGTCACACGTTACATTTGATAGATCTTGCCTCCAACACCTTCAGTACAGGGAAAAAGGCTATGTCATTGTAGCAAACAACTCGCGTGTGCAAGTGAAGGGGAAAGGGGAGATGACATTAACGAAGTACAAGGGAACTCAAGTGCACTTTGGCAACGTGTTGTTCATCCCAAGGATTATTTTCAACCTCTTATCACTTAACGAGTTGTTAAAGCAGGGAGCACACATTGTCAACAAAGGGGAGAGCATCTCCCTTAAAAGTTGGAAAGGTGAAATCTTCACTAAAGTGCACCTCTGCTCCAACAGCATGATAAGGCTCAACCAGAGCCCAACTACTGGAAAGAACCTCGGCTCTTCCTTTCCGACAACAAATCAAGAGGTAGTACATGTCGTTTGGGGGCAGATGCAACATTGAAGAGGCAACCGACGGAATGAAGTCATTTTTTTCATTGTGTTTCCCGCTTGTACCAAGGAGCACAACAACTTTGGAAAAGCACCTATGGTCAGTGGCAAGTTGGCCATTGGTGCAATTCATTCTCTGGTATATGACAAGGTGACTTTGAGCCGTGCAATAGAGAGGAGTACGAAAGCTTCTTCAGGAGTCCCTGAAATGACTCTCTTGGCTTCAACTTACAACTTTGAAAATCAATGTGATTCCTCTGAGCCTATATGTTTTCTTGCCTGTTGGAATGAAAGGTTCCACTTTGACTCGGAGAAAAGCACTACCTACGACATAATTGTAAACGTCACCACTTGCCTCTTCACACCAAGAGCATTTCTTGGCATGACCGTGGCGTCGACAAAATGTCTCTTGGCTCTACAAGAGGAGCAACAAGTTGATAAACGACAACAACCCTCTCTTTGAAATTCCCTCCACTAGCGTTTTGTAATTCTAGCAATTGCTTTGGCAAAAATCGAGGAGAAGTAGATTGTGTCAGAGAAAGTTTTGCAGACATTTCTTGACCACTCGCGTTTAGCGTGGATAACGGACATCTCATGCCAACGTCAGCCGCTTGTTGCCAATCACATGGAGGAGGGCGAGCAAAAGCCGACGCCCAGGTTCGAGTTTGGAATGACATGCTCCGGCGCGGTGGTGGCCGCTAGAATTGCACTCGCTTTTCAGAGCGTCGGTGACCACGTGAGGAGCTCGCTCCCTATCGCGCGCAGCTCTTTGCTACTCTTAACCACAAATTACAAGTTTTGCAGTTGAGTGTGAGCTAATGCAACAGCTCACACTACAAAACGAAAGCATCATGTCGATGGTGCAAAAGAGCGAGGAGGACTTGCCTACAAATTTTTTAAACCGCGAACGACAAAAGGCTCATGCAACAGAAGAGGCTCTCGTCGTCGAGTTTGAAGCCTGGGAAAAACCTCCACAGAAGAAAAAGTTGCGTGGACATAGCAGAACACCAAGGGACGATGGAATTCAAAACAAGAAATAGTCCACATATGGTCCACGTGCCCTTTCGTACTACACCGGTGAGTAGGAAGCGTGACAAGAGCTTGAAAAAATCATTTTCCACCACTAGATTCTTGTAAATAGCTCCTCGACAGCTCATTAGTAGTCTCCAATAGTGGGAGACATTCCATTGAAGTTTTAAACTGAGGGCATGACCCCTGAGGTGCAACAGGGCGTTGCAAAAAAAAAAAAAGAACACAGCTGCTACGGAAAACATTTGGAGCTGGACCAAGCTTCCTAAAACATTCTCTCTAAGGAAGGAGAGCCAGGACGCAAGTTCTAGATCCAAATAAGCTTCTCCTTCACACCCGAGGATATGAAATTGAGGGGGAGCATCTCTTGACTTCCAAAGGAGAAGAGGAAAGTGTTGCCGCCACAAATTCTTAGTGATGACTGAAGAAACTACGTGTTTCTTTGCAACTACGCAAATTCAAGTGTGAGCGTGTCCTTCTACCTTCACAAATGCACTTATCAAGGGGGATTTCTGGAGTGAGGCGAGAAGTACGCTAGATTTCGCCTTCAGCATGGCGTAGTCGTCTTCATTGTTGGAGGAGTCCACGTGAAGTTGCAGATTGTTCCGTGATTCACCGGGAATTCTCTTATGGGACTTTTCCACTATACATGCTAGAATATTCCTAGTTTTTTAGTCCTCACGTGCATGTTCAAGTCCTTGACGTGTACAGTTGGGTTGGTGTGTCCAAGAAAGGTGGGATTACCCTGGCCAACTCACTCGAGTGATTTCCAAGGTTGGACAACTTGGCAACTGCTTCGTACGAGGCAGTGTTCAAAAGTATGAAGCCTATGCCATTTCCGTGAGCCACGTTACAGGATCATGGCAATCGCCTATCTCACATACGACCACGTGGATGATTTACTACATCATCATCATCACTTCCAATGTTGGATGACACATTACTACATAAACAGTTGGGATCGTCGGGACCGCCAACTTGACTGAAGCAGCCTGGACTGCCAGGACTACTACCAGCGAGAGCAACACGATAAAAGGGAGCACTTGTAGTGGCTCCAGCAACCCGTTCCAGTCTCTCAAACTCCATTGTATCAACATCAACTATTCTGCACGTCTTCGAGCCACTTGGTCTCTATACCAGACTGAGATCCCGGTGTTGCTGGAGTTTCCTGGAGGTTCCCTCTGACGACCCACTGTCTCTATTAGAAGTGTGCCAATCTGGAGAGCAGGTTGCTTGACATCGTGAAGGCCTGTCAAACCGGAAGACCGTTGACAGGCCAAGAGTCTTGCTACAAGGCTTCATGCCTGGCAAGACGTTGCGCTTAGTTTGGGCAAGGCTCTGTCAAGTTTCTTTTGCATAGCTGTTCATAGGCTGTTGCTAAGCTTGTACATAGTGTCGTTCTACTTTGTATCCTTTTAATATAATCAGAGCTTTCGCATTCATTTCTAAGCACTTGTAGAAGCATTTCTTGGCACACCAAAGGTCCTGTTATGACACCAAGGACAACCAAGCCTTTGCTGTTTTTTTGCAAAATTCCAACACTTGTCTTTTGTGTAGGTCACAATCACGCAACCGTGGATTTCCACAGTTACGTTACATGCTCGTTTTGGAACGGGAACGAGCAAAAAGCCCTACAAATGGGCTTTTTGGCCCTGAGTCTACTGACCCGTTTGAGGACTATTCCCCTCCTTCGTTGCATTAACAAGCGATTGAGTCCTGTTCACTTAAAATTATGCTCTTCACTTTGCTTCAACGTGAAAAACAGTTGAGTGACGTAATTATTCTCGTAGAATATGTCCACACACAAAATATTTTTCTACGTCGACACAACGTTTAGTTCTGTAGTGCAAAAATGGACGTCGAGTTGATGTTGACGTCAATTTGTTTTAGGCATATGTCTCATGTTGACGTTGTCAACATGAGAAGAGCGCCAAAAAATATGGCAAGGTGTCGATCGAACCTCATCCGGTCGACAGCTTGATAGTCCTCGTTGGCATTTGTCAAAGAGGATCAACCAAACAAGGGGTTGATGGGCTGGCTCGCCGCCGCCAGAAAGCTCGTCACTTCTCGTTGGCATTTTACGCACTTCCATTGTGCACACCATGTGACGGTTGTACGCATCAAACAAAAGATTCGTCGCCTTTCACACGAGGCATCGCATTTGGTAAATTGGAAGTGAGACCTTTTTTTTTCTAAATCGTTATCAGTCGCACACAGCCAAAGAAGAGCACCTTCATATTCTCTCTGGTTTGTGCCCGTTTGATCCGTTGATTGAATGAAAGACAAGAATGAAGTAGTAGAAAGAGACAAATGCTTGTCTTTTTTTGCTTTCTTTTCTTACTACGACTTTTGCTTTGCTACTTTTTTATGGAGAGAGAAATAAAAAAAAATGGCACAAAGAAGAATAATCTTGCCAAACTCTTTCGCTCATTTGACTTGGTGATGTTACAGCGGTTGTATTTTTCATTTTACATTGTAAAGAATAATAGACCAATGTATTTATCGCAAAAACGTGGCATGAGATATGAAAATTTATCAGATAAGTCGTTTTAAACTCTTGATATTTTCTCTTTTGAGAAAAGGAAATGAATCGGCATACGGGACCTCGTTTGTGATGGCGTCAGTGACTAGGGTTTTTGTTTCATGTCGTCAAGCGTTTTTCGGTGGAGTGTCAAAGTGGGTATGTGGAGAATTACATTGCTAAGAATACGATGTTTAGCTTGATGGAAATCCAAAGAATTTGTTTTAAACAGTGTCCCTCAAAAGTCTTTTTTGCATTTCATGGACGTTAAGGGTATTTTTGTATCAAAATTTCTGCCCTATTTTTTTTTTCGCGAAAAATGATGAAGGTGTACATTAGTTACGACGAAGTTTGTTTTATGGAAAGTGTACCCTTCAATTTTATAGAAGGAAAACATTTATTGTTTTTAATCATATCCTTGCCATGATGAGAAAATGTGTAGGGTAGAAATTTTCCCATTTTGAAATGTACAAAGGTCCTTAGGAAGGATCATTTCCGGAGCTTCTAAAGGATTATACATTAATCAGGATTCAAGACATTCATGTTGTAGATTTATCAGGAAATGCACCCTGAGATGTATTTTTCATTATTGGACCTACCTTTTTAGTACTTGCATTTAGTCCAAATCTAGCACAAAGGTTTAGGTTACCAATATGGATGCATTTCTGGCCTTGTTGTTGTGATGTAGCATTATTTCTTGGTTTAACTCCACTTAGTATTTTTCCTGGTTATCATTGTTTTCCTCATTGATTTTCTAAACACGTGATGTAGTGTTAGTCGCCAGAATGAAGTTTTGTTGCACGTATTTAATGTCGGATCTGTTGCCGTGCATGTATGTTAAAATGTCGTGGTTAGCACGCGTGGATTATGCCTTCAACAAAGTCGCAATCACCCTTTCGCTTGTTTATGGCGCAGGTCATAGGTCGTTTGCCTTTCATCAAGTCCATAGGCCAAACTAGCTACCGTGGATAGAAATTGAACTCTAAACTATATATATCTTACGTTGATTGGTGAAGTTTGTAGGTTGAGCGAATGCCGTGCACCAATGGTTCGCTATGGAACGCCATCCATATGGTTTCACAACGGTCGGAGGTGGGAATGGGTGAGTGACACTTCACCCAGTTCATCTATCCACTCAATTTTGGACATTCTTTATCCTTTACACAACACAAGGCAAATGGGAATGTCGCAGAGGTGCGTGGGTGAGCGCAATGCTTTCACCCATATTCACCCATTCACACAAGCGGCCAACTTGGGCCGAGTTGGACTGCCTCCACAACGTTCCAATCGAAAACACTCGTTAGCGCTCGTTAGCACGAGCGCTAACGAGTTCTTCAACTCAAAGATGAAGGGCGCGTCTGGGTATGGCCCCAAAAGGATGCTTAAGAGGGAAAAACCAGAAGATCCTGGACTTTGTTTAAATGTTTCTCGGCGATAGATCTCCAACGAAAGGGCAGGATGGACAGCGCATGGTGCTCTATTCCGCTTACTCAGTCGCAGAATCAACTTTTAGGAGTTCAGAGTCTGATTTTATTCCCATTCCGAAAAAGGGCATATCGTCGATCGAACGTCGGACAAATTTTTGAACAAGGAAATCTCATTGAACGTTGAATCGAGGTCGTTGTCTGACTCGGTCGGTGTTGAAATAAAGAAAAAGACAAAATAGATAAACAACGCTCATTCCAAGCCGTTGTCTGATTTAGTCATGCTGGATATATCTGCTGAAACCTGTACCACGCCATGCACAAAAAGTCCATCCGTCCGGATACCTAATGTCCGATAAGAGATCGCAAGCATTTTAGTAGTCCGCGCGGATAGAGTATCAAATTCTTTCGTTTTTGGCCTTATTCGGTCCCCTTATTGGGGCGTTCCCAGACGCGCCCCAAATCCTACCACCAGGGGCTTCATCCAAGATGACCACGACCACGACTCTCGTCACACTTCTCTGTCGCTTTGTTAGACCAGGCCCCTCTCCATGTTTGTCGTGTGTGGATGTCCCTCCTGACTCTCACTGTCACATGTGGCTCTGTGCCACCGTCCATTCCCCGTGGAGGGGTAGCGACGATAAACATAATAATCTATCTATCTTAGACCAGGTCTGTGATGGCCTCAGTCGGGGTGTCGATGAAGAAAAATCTGCACTCGTCACGTTCGCGTCAGAGGTACTTCTGTCGGGAAGCATCAGGGGGTAGCTAAGCTGAAGGATGTCTGCTGATTAGACTGTTGGATCCTCGGTTGCCATGTGGCGTCGATGGACATTGAGTGACAATTCGTAGGTTGCGGCTGGTTGCGGTTGGAATCGTGGGTTGAACGAACCCAACCCACGATTCCAAAGATAGATAGATAGATTATTATGTTTATCGTCGCTACCCCTTCGCGGGGAATGGACGGTGGCACAGAGCCACATGTGACAGTGAGAGTCAGGAGGGACATCCACACACGACAGATATGGAGAGGGGCATGCATGTGCCCACTGTCAAGTGTAAAGAAGCACACAGGGGTCAAAGCAAATGAAGTCCTAGCGAGATTCTGAGGGGGGGAGGGACTGAGCACACAAGGGCAATAAGGGCGACATGCCAATGGTGGCCAAAGAGGCCTAGTAACGGCATATCACAAATGCCGAGCTCAGCTGCGCGGCGGCCAGAAGGCTGCTACATGCTGCGAGCTCGCTCCATACGAATCCACCATATTGATTGATTAGCGGCTGTCATCCTGGGCTGCAGATGCTGAGGACGTGGCGTTGGCGCGGGGGAGGGGGAGCACGGGGTCGATGCGGGTAACCCAGTGTCTGCTGCAGGTTGGGGCTGCTGTGGTAGCTGTAGTAGACCTGGAGCATACCTGCCACACAAGACGCCAAGCAGGCCTGGTCCTCGAAAGAGAGGAAGTCCTTTAGCGAGAAGCACCGCAGATCAGTAGGAAAGAGACAGGGAAACCGACCCCGCACCTCATAAAACACTGGACAGTCCCGCACAAAGTGCAACGCTGGATAAGGAAACTGGGTGGCCAGACAAGCAGAGCAGCGGCGCGATGCTAGAGGGAGGTAGAGCTCATAGGGGAGGCTGGATGTACGAAGCTGCCAGAGGGCACGCGCGTGGAAGGAGGGCATGGGAAGAGAAAGGTAGGGGGGTAGGCCAGGGGAGCGAGGTACCACAGTCTGGTAAAATAGGAGAGCCTTGGGGGTATCAGTAGTGCGGGTAGTGCTGGCGATTGGTTGCACGGGGGGGTTGGCGATGGACAGTGTGGAAGCTGGGCTCTCAGTGCTGGGAGGGTCAGGGGTTGCAGGTGGGGGATGGGGGGAGGAAGGGTGGGGGGAGTGGGAGTGAGGGGAGGATCCAGACAGACCAGGGGAGAGGAGGATCGAGCGTAGCTTGGAGCGCGTGAAGACGTGGGACAGTTCAAACCAAGAGTCTGAGACGGGTGAGGCGCACAGGGCATGGGCAGCACGNCAGTAGGCAACATTGGCAAGACGCTCCACCGGTAGCGCTTCTAAATACGCTGCATATCTAGGGCCATAGACAAAGGGCAAGAACTGGAATGGGAGGGTGTTCGACTCAAGATGTATCAAATTGCGTGGTGTTGATCTTGCGACTGTCGTGGCCGAGACACACCATAGGACTCCATCGAGATGTAGTTTGTGGGCATCCTGCAGGCCACGGGGGGGGTCACATGTGAAATAGGAGCGGCGTACTAGCGCGAGGGTGGGTGGGCCCCATATTGCAGTGCCATACATTAGGCGGGAGAGGCAGAGGGCACGGACAAGAGTGAGGCGAAGGGACACAGTGTGTATAGAGGATGAAGTGCATTTTCGTCGGATGGCCCCAAGCACCTGTTGTGCCTTGGTGATTAGTGGCTTTGTGTCAATTATGTGCCTAGAGATAGCAGAGAAGCGTAGGCCAAGGTAGGTGTATTCATTAGAGAGGGGAAGGGGGGATGCTGAGGGTAATGTAGGAAGGCAAATGCTTGGGCGTGACAGGTTACGAGATGGACGGAAGACAAGGACAGCGCATTTGCTTGGCTGGATTGTATGGCCAAGGGCACTGAGCGAGTAGAATGCCTCGTNCACTGCACGTTGAAGGCCACCGACAGACTCAGAGAGGAGGACAATATCGTCGGCCTGTAGGAGGAGAGGAATGGGTGTGCCAAGAAGGGTGGGAGCATCTGTGTCGATGCGAGAGATGGCACGTGCTAGGGGGTCAATGTGGTAGTTGAAGAGGATAGGACTGCATGGGTCACCCTGCAGAAGGCCGTGGCGAACGAGAAAGGGATCGGAGTGGCCAGCAGGGGTGTGGACGCGGGCGCTGGCTGATGAGTAGAGTTTTTCCACAGCGTGGACTTCATTGGTGGTTAGACCAAGAGCGGCAAGTTGGGCGAAAAGGAGGTCATGGCTGACGGAGTCATAGGCCTTGCGAAGGTCTAGGAAAGCAGCGTAGAGGGGGCGCTTTGTACGGCGGGCCGAGAGAACAAGGGTGTACAGAGTGAAGGCATGGTCTAGAGAGTTGTGTTTAGGGAGGAAAGCGTTCTGGGCAGGATGAAGACATTGGATTAGGGGTGCACGTGACAGCAGCAGTGAGAGGAGGTAGGTGGAGTAGAGTTTGGTGAAGGTTGGTTGCACAGTAAGAAGGCGATAATTGTCGGGATCCGAGCGGTCCCCACGCTTGTGGATGGGGTGGATCAGTCCTTCCGTGCAGTGAGGTGGAAGGTAGTCAGTGGAGAGGTATAGCTTCAGAAGCGTGCAGAGGAAGGGGACAAGCTCACGTGAGAGGAGGTGCTCAAGCCTTAGGCCATGGGTGTCTTGGGCTCTACGCCTACGCATTCGGTCCAGTGTCTCTT